>JACXGM010010822.1:5286-25883 GCA_016801145.1 Umbra pygmaea | reverse complement strand
CGACTAGCGGCTTGAGCTCAAACAACGCTAAGAGAGAGCTACGAATGGTCCAGACCAACCTTACGAAAGTATGACTTACAGAAGATATACTTAGCGTACGAACGTTTCGGGAACCGTGCCATTAGGTTAAGAGAGAGGTTAAGGAATAGGTTAAGAACTACTTAGCGATAAGAACGTTTTGGGGAACCGGGCCCAGGTTTGTTGACAATGCACTCACGTCACATGATAACATGGCTTTTTATTCTTGTCTAAGCTTTCTGTACATACTTTTTAATACTTTCTGTACATGTAAGATATGTCTATCTACAGTAAAAGTAGCATTTGTGTGAAGAGTGAATTTAATCAAGTAAAGCTGAAAGCAGCCTGTTTGTTCTGCCTGCGGCACACCAATCCTTATCAGGTTAAAAAGGGTTTTCTAAAATAAACACTGTTTCTTTTTGTGAACCCCTTCGTGCCTGTCTCATTACCTTCGCATTACGCACAGCCAAAACTGTGACACTAAACAGATATATTTTTGTGCAGTTCCTGTGTTTCACACACCGCACAAACCCTGAACACATACACTGTCCCCATCCCCTGAACACAAAGAACTTAAAACTTCAATAGCCACACATATCACTACAATAATAAAACGTGAACACACCCCGTCACTGTTTTAGTGCTGAATTTCGATATTCCCATAATCCTTTGCACTTTTTTGTGAATGGCAATGAGTAGCAAGCAACCGCCTCTCCAAATCGCTATAATATATAGTTGAGTAATATAATTTTTTTTTCTTAAACTGCTAAAATTGTCATATGTACTGATACCCATAAAGATATTTAAAATAAAAACAAACAATGATTATTTGGTCTCATTCTCTAAGAATGATAATGATGCATTCCAGCTGTTTCTGTTTCACACACACACAAAATTTTACATGGTCATCCATCACCATGGGTAAACCCAAAAAGCTTTCATCTGAAAGGTTGTTGACATACACATATCAGGTAATGAATTTTAAAAGTCTGGAACAGTGCCAAAGTGAGGACAAATGTTTATGTTGTCCTCATTCTCGATGACAACGAGGGTGAGGAACGTAAAGAAGGATCCAAGAATCACAGTTTCAGGACAGCAAAGTCTAATGGAATCTTGTAAATGTACATGCGCAAACCTAAGGAACCTGAAGTGACCGGATTTGGAGAACCAGGAGTATAGTAAAAAGATGGAAATTAACTGTTTCAGAGCTTTAAAATTTGGAATGAGGGAACCTGTATGATGCTAAAAAGCAGACATACTTGTGACTCAAATTCTGAGAAATCCTCTCTCAAAATTTTGCTCGGTAGTTTATTTTAGGCTACTACAGGCAATCCATAGCCTACAATGTCATTTTAAACACAGGCCTATTTTTTTTTAAGTCTGTGTAATGCTCACAGACAACATTTTCTTACTTTGTAGTCTGTAAGAAGTTAAATTTATTTCTATAGTTATAATTCACCAATAATTCCGTAAGACACATTTTTTCAATTCAAAGAGGTACGCAACGTTATTCATCCCTCAACATTCTTTGTGTAACTCAGCGCTGCTGTCGTTATAAAGCAGCCAACTTTGAGACCTCCTATCTCAGGCCGTCTAACATGTACACACTCAATTTCCATTTTTCCATATGCTGATTGTAGCGATGTGGTTTACAAAGCAGTATACAATGTTTTAAAATTGCAGTGGAGCAAAAGCTAGGTATTACCTACAACATTCTACATGGGTAAAAAACAGTTTGAATTTGAAAGCCAACTTCTCAAGATGTTTGAAACTTGCAGACATAATTTCAAATTTCAAATATCCGGAAAAAATATATGTTTATTTTTCTATCTATAGTTTAACAATACTAGCTTGAGTCAAATGTTTAAATGTGTGTAAGTATGCAACATTAGAATTTCATCTCGTACATATCTCGGGGCTGTTGTGAATTTGAAAGTAAACACACACTACGCTTGGTAAAGCACATTTCTTTTCTGATCTAAAACACACACAAACCTTTGTTATTCAGCTAAAATTAAAGGTTACTGTATTTTTTCAAAATGAAATTTCTTGAAAAAGATGATTTTGAAAAGAACAATATATATTCTCTTTTAGTTTTTAATGCTCTGCTGTAAAAATGTGTGTCCAAATCTGATTACATATTGCCACAAGGAGTTATCCAAGATCTCTCCAAAAGTGTGTGTCAACCTTGCCAGAATTTAGAAGAAGCACTGTACTCTTACACACTCAATGAGAGGCATCTAAACATATTAAACTTGGGCCGATTTGACAACAGATTCTCATTTGCAATGGCAACCTGGCCAAGATAATCTATTATACCGCACAATTAAATGTATTTTTTTAAGAAATGATTGTGTTGAATTAAAAGTATATGGCTACCCTATTCATTTTGAGGTCAAAATATGACAAATTTTTATAAATTTTGCATTCGCTTTTGGTCAATTTCATAACAGCCCACAGTACTTCTTGAGTTTACTACATATAATCCACACCTTTTAATACAGTGAGTGTGTGTGTGTGTGTGTGTGCATGTCTGTGCATTCACGTGTGTTTGACTGCGTTTGATTATGATAGATTTCAGTCTCACTCCCTCTGTGGCCTCTAGATCACAATGGCGTTCACAAAAAAGTTAGTCCTGCGAGCGCTAACAAGTCCCAGGATAATTGCTAGCTCCTTAGGGCAGCGTCCTTTAGGAGGAGAGCCGGAGGCAGAGAGGCAAATCAAACCACAGAGGTGCTGAGTGTGAAGGTGACAGACTTACTGTACTGTAGCCTGCAACTCACTAAAGTGGCTCAAGGTCGATACACAACCCGGACATTCACTCTGTGAGAAGGTAAAAAGAACAAAATGAAATGGACAAAACCCACACCACTTCTAATATAACAAAAGGCATGATGGTGAAGTGCTCCAGGTCCTTTGTTGAAAAATAATTTGGGTTTGGTTTTTCAGGGGTACAATTTCAGCCTGACAATTATCCCAAACAAGGTCTATGATCATTTGGCAATTTCTGGAAAGTAAAAACAGATTTTGGTGTGGCACTGTGGATCGCTGGCTCTGAAGTAGGTGTCACGCTGTACATGCACACCTCCATTTCTATGGAGTAATTTAGCGTGGAGGCCGGAGGCTTGCAATATTTCTCCACTCAGGTTGTTACAATGAAATTAGGGGTGTTTGTGGGTGTGTAGGTGTGAGAGAATATTTATGGTTTTAAATTATCAGGAGAATGGGTTTGTTTATGTGTATGTGTCCATTAATCTGCCTGTGTGGGTACTTTCATACACATGTCCTTGTTCACAGACTGAATGGTCCCTACTACAAAGATAGTACCACCTAAAAAAGTTCAATTTCAAGAGGAGGTGGGATATGAAGCAAGACAATGACCCTAACCACACAAGTTGTTCTACCAAAGAATGGTTCTAGAAATAAATTCTAAATAAAATAAAAGTTTTTGAATGGCCAAGTCTAAGTCCTGACCTTAATCTGATCCAAATGTTGTGGAAGGACCTGAAGAAAGCAGTTAATAATTTTGCCACTCACAGAAATATAATAATGGATCATTTTCCTCAATTAATTAATGAAAGACCAAGTACAATATTTTTGTCATTTTTTTAAATTGGGTTCTCTATTTCTACCTGTGTGAAAATTAATATTATAATATTTATGCAATATTGAAAAACATTTTGCACACCTCTAGTATTTGGGCGGATGCATAGGACGAGATCAAACGTGGCGGATCATAAAATTAGGAAAAAACGTCTCGCACACTGACTATATCGCAAGCTATAATTTATTAGAAAAAGACAACATTTCAATCTCAAACCTTCATCAGGTGAATTTACCTGATGGTCTGAGACCGAAACGTTGTCTTTTTCTAATAAATTATTGCTTGCGATATGGTCAGTGTGCGGGACGTTTTAATATTTAACGTTGTAATATTTATGCAGAAATACAGAAAATCTAAAGCGTTACTAAACTTTTGAGCAGTAATGTAGGTTCAGGATTTACAGCTCAGGGTTAAGTTTAGTCAGAAGTATTCAGTGTTTGAAGCCACGTTATGGTTTCTGTTCGGTTAAGGTAAGGGTAGGGACAATTTCTTTTTGTGTTCTGATCCTCACAAGGAAAGAAATACAATGCAGTGTGGTTTTGTGGTGTGTGTATGAACGTGTGTTTGTGTGTGTACAGGAATGCAAGGGAATAAGCAATGTACCTGGCTGGTTAGCATGACTGAGTGCTTACATGATCATGGACTATCTGCCATATTGATTTCTATCCTATCCAGTTTCCCTTTTAGTTTGTCATGAATCCTACAATCAGTTCATATCGTATGTCAAAGCCGAAAGGCACAGGGATTAAACCTATTCCCACTCACCATCTATTCACATCCATCCATATATTATTCCATTACCATGACAAATTATCTATTTAAATATATATTGAGACTCATACATACACAATCTTTTTTCACTCATAACAATATTTACAGGTGAATGTGTGTGTTACTGTAGGTCAATACTGTTTTGACAGAGTTATGACTGGATATCTTGCAACATTACTAATAGCCTAAAGTTAGGCTTTACGTCCTTGGAAATATAATGGAAATATAGCTATGTTGCCATATCTCAGGTATGCTTGACTTCACATCCACCTGTTTGTGTGTGTGTGTGTGTGTGTGTGTGTGTGGGTGTGTTTGTGTCTGTGTGTGTATGTGTGCTTGTTTGTACGTCTGTTTGTTGTGTGTGTGTATGCCCATTTAGACCTTTGTTGCTCATCAAAAAATAACCCCAACCCTGTTCCATTTAAAGAACACCCCAGCCATTGTGGATTATGGAAAGAAAACACAATGTCGCTGTGAAAAAGGACTAAACAAGGGGGTTGTTGGTTGTGGCTTCTCATTTTGAGTCACTTACATTTCATTTTCTAGCAAATAACAACAGTGTTTTGAAATTTCCCATATTTCCTAATTGGTCTATTCAGACGATTAAAGGTTTCCATGGTGACCTTCTCTATTTAATAGAGGTGCAACAGGATGATATCTTGTGACATTTGGGGTATTAGACCCCAGACCAACATATCCCTATACAGTCGCTAATCTTTAATTCATGACGTATGGCGATGCACTGAAAGACAGTCGTGCGCTCCAAATCACATTTAAAACTCTGCCGACGTCTAGACTGGTCATAAAAACAAGACGTCTTTTTTCTACTCCATGGACTTAAGGGAACCATATGAGGGATGAGTCTGGTGGATGATTTCCCTCTAAAGGTCGTGTGTTGCAGAGACACGACCAGTGTTCGTCTGTTCAAGCACAAAAACTCTGTTCCTTTATCTCAATATACTAGTTCATTTTTACTCTTATGTGCACATGAACCATGAATTCAGATATACTATAGACTATATTCACTGCGCATACCTCAAAATTGCACATGACCTCATAAAGAATGCTTTATAAAATTGAATGTTCACCTTGAGAATTCTTTGGAATTGTGACCTGCCACTACCAGCAATATTTCACTAGTATGTGTAAATGTACTTAGCGGATAGAGGCCATTCCGATTGTGATCAATGTCAGTTCAGTGTCACTATTTAGATGCAGATGTTCACTTCTGTTTGTCAAAATCTACCGTCTCCTTCTAACGAGCTGAGAACAAGAGGGGGTTAACGATCATCGACGATGCTAATGTTCATTGATTTATGCACTGCGGCACTGGTGGTGAACTTGGGTGTTTCACTGATGCAATGCGTGGATTAGCCACCCGCTGCCTCTGTCTGCCAGGAGCAAGGCGTGTCAGACGGCGTGTCAGACGGGAGCCACACCCAGCCCATGCGGGGAGTAAACACAGAGGCCTGGTTACCCGTCAGTCACACATGGAGACGCGGAGCCACCCAGCAAGATGTCACACATCCACATGTTCCAGGTACCCGCTGTAGAAGGAAATCTTGATTGATTTGAAGGTTTTCTGAGGTGCGTACCATCGCGGTGTGATTAGAAAGATGCAGCGAAAGACAAGGATGCAGAGTGAAACAGAGAAAGACAAGGATGCAGAAAAGAGAGAAAGCTGCTGTAATTTATTCGGATCGTCATGGAAATGTTGGCCCTTGGTTATGAGCTCTATAATGTTATGCTACAGCTTGTTCCTGCTTTGACATGGTTTATTTATTAGCTGTCATGTGTGTCTGAAGTAAACAGATTTAGAACCGCCCCAGAGCCAACGATAGCTAGGTGTCTCCTCTTACTCACACCCCTTAATGGTTGACGCCTTTCACAAAAGCCACAACAAAAGCCGTGTCATCCCCTAAGTGATGCTTTCGGGCTATCAACATAAGAAGAGTAGCTCACTGTGTATTTAAGCCCCTGGTGATTTATTACTTCATTAAAGTTTCGGCGTCAAGGTGACTTTTATCAAGGTTAAATCATGTGTTTCTTCACCTCCTCCCTCCCCCTGTCATCTCTGGCCTCCTTTTGAAGAAGTTCAAAGTTAAACACAGAAGGAGAGTTGTATTAAATACAGTTGAATTGGTACTATTTTCACAAGTGTGCAGAGATTTAGTACAATACTAATGAGTCATCACACTTGTAACGCATCTCGTCGTTGTACAGTCAAATCTGTTTAATTTGGTTTTTCACTATCTTTCTCAAAACAACCATTGTTTTATAGTTTTAGTGTAAAAATAATGAACATCCTGGTTTTGCACCTGAACACAACATAATGCATTCGTCAGATTTGTAACCATTCTATTCTGTTTTAAATTTGGATGGCAGAATGTAATCTCCTACCATGTATTACATGTGTCACGCTAATTTGAAATGAACTGTGAGATCACTTATACTTTACAGTAACTTATGCAAAAATATGACTTTAATGGCATCAAATGTTTTCTGTCTGATTGATTCCTAAAAATAATAATGAAATAATAAATTAATTGACACAAACATGAGCTGACTCATAGGGGTTGCTAAAATATTTCTGGTATCCTAGATGAGTCTTCTCTCAGGGAGAGGAAGACAATTTTCCAACAGCCTGGTTACCCATTTCCATATCAACCATTTAGGATAAATTTTAGCTAATTAATAAAACATGCCCGGATGCTTGAGACCAGGTTATGTTGACAGACGGTGTAATTAGTGTAGCCTGTGACCCGACGATGGGTCGTAGTCATTAGGCTGATGTGAGATGTATAATCGAAGTTGTACAAAAACAAAACAAATCTGCAAGGCTATTATTTTCCAGCATTAAAAATGTTACGTAACAATAAATGATTATGAAGATGTTAAGAGAATGTTTATTCAGCAAAAGGTACAGAGGTCAAAGGTCATGGTCGGTTTGTTTTAGGCTTCTATTGTAAGATGGTGCTGATTTGTCTGCCTTTCCTTAGTAAAGCTCCGTGGTTTTTAAGGAGAACAGGTGTTTAGCTTTTTTACGATGGTAATTGTATGGTTAGCCTTTCTGTTGATGGGCGTAGGATGTTAGCAGAGATGGGCATAAATACTGTAATAGATTACTTTTCTGGGTTGGGCTGAGTTCCCAACTTTTGGGAAGTTCCTCATTAAGACACTAATGACCAGGTAAAATAAGTTCTATAATTTTAAAATGTTTCCCATTGCTCCAATTGAAGCTTTTAGTTTTTCATAGATCACTGGTAAGTTATGAACTTTTTTACCTGGTCATTAGGGTCTTACTGAGGAACTTCCCAAATGTTGTGTCCCAACTTTTTCTGAATTGGTGTTCTAACAAGGTTGACAGGAGTGCCCGAGTGGGCTGAGGAGGCAAGTCAATCCACTGGGCTTTTCCCAGCCCGGAACTGAATGTTCCGGAACATAAAAAAAAAACTCCAGTGACTAGCAGTGATCTGTTAAAACCCAACCCCTCATAAAGACATTGTCATATGTTGCTGACAGGTGGCATTTTATGAATTTCAGTTACAGCTAACCATTTAAAAATAAGGAGATACATACAGTATCTTCTACCTTTGTAGTTTCAAATAACATGAAAAAGGTTCAATTTCCCTCATGAAGCCCGCATCATTGCATTCTAGAAGGAGCCACTAGAGGGTGGAATTACAGCCTCTGCTCACGAGATTTACTTTCTCAGGTGTGGGAAACATGACCAAATGACGGAGGTACACGTAAACGCACAAATGGAGGCCCAAGAGGATGGAGTGATCATTTCGGAGTAGGAAGGACAAAGTAGCTAATGATTTAATTTACTCTAAAGATGGAACATAAATGCAGAATAATTTTTGAGACTCATTAATACTATCAGCTTAAACTTAGACTTTGTTGGTCCCCAACTGAATAGGTTTTATGCCCACCTTTTCCTGATTTGTTTGTGACAGTGACTCCAGAAACAAACCATTGTGTGGCCGTGTCCTATGGTGAGACTGTGCCCCCCCCCACACCTGCATCCTTGCTGCTGGCAGTTTAGTGACACAATGTCCTGGTGGGAAATTGTGGGAAATGTGTAGGTTATGCTGTGAAATTACCCACAAGGCAATGTCAAACAGAAAACAAGAAGATATTTAGTGTCTCTCTGTCTCCACTTTTGTCTCTCAGCACATTTAGCTTCTAGCATCATAGCATAATAGCATCATCCTTCCCTCATCTCCTAATTTGAATTAATCTTGTTTCCATTTAAACATTGTACTGTAAACAAGACAACAATTGGTGTTGTTTGGACAAATGCTTTATATATATATTTAATATATAGCAAAATTCAAACAGCTTAAACTACGAAAAGGTGACAATTTATGTCCACCAATATGTATTTACACATGCTTTCAAAGCTATTATGTTAATTACCACATGGAACTGTTTAATAAATGACGTGCTTCTGTGTGGATGCTTATAATATATGCAAGCTAGTTTAAGTCATGGCAAAGATGTTGTGCACGTGTCAAACCCCAAGGATACAAGAGTAATATAGTATGAGAGTGGGCCATCTTAAATGTTTTTATTCAATGACAGTATTCAAAATACTTTTCTGTCATTCCGAGCCTTACAAAGAAACCCATGACAATGATGTCCAGAGTACTTTAGACATGTGTCCTGTTACACATAGTAGAGACAAGCCTAGAGGCCATTAGACCTGGTCTGTTGGTAAATAAAACATGAAGTTAATCAGGCATGTGAGTGTCCAAGGATATCTACATGCCTTCCTCAAAGCACATTGTACAGCTAGATTATTATTATTTCTTTCCCAATTTTCACTAACCCTGCCTTGTCGGCAGCTCTGCAACTCCTTGGACAGATCTGTGGGATTACGAGGGGCGTGTACATGGTTCATCCAACCACACGTTGTCCAGCCGCCGACTCCTTTTCACACTGCTCATCCAACATGCAGATCATGCATAGGATGATTACGTTCACCAACCTCCTCGCAATTTAACTTACAGGTGCCCGATCTGCACACAAGGTGTCACCGGAGAAGGCTGCGGCAGGATAGATAATCTGATTTTTCTAATCCAAATCCCGGGCAGCGCTATGCCAATTTTGTGCTGCATCGTGCAGGAGACCCTGGGAAAGTCAGAGAACCCTTGGGCAGACTAGAATGCATGACCATCGTGATGTAGACTGTCCGGCAATGCAGTGACTTAACCCACTACACCACGTGGACTCCAATTCCAGTTCTATTTGTGGTCAAGCATTTGTGATGTATTTTGTGATGTATTGAAATAATGTGATTTAATGCCTTGATTGGAATAAATGTTATTATTTGAATTATTACTTAAATTCACATTTATACCCCTATCTCTGGTGGAGGCAGGTCCGTCGCTGACGCGGGGAATGGTGGATATGATTCACGGGGCCGATGGCCTTGGAGGAGCCTAATAAAGTGTGGGTTTGCATATATTAGTTGTTATTGTTTTTCACTTTAATAAAAACATTTAAACAAAGAAACGGCTGTGGGTGATGAACATACCATTCACGTTCTATAAAATGTAATTGTTGGATATTACCAGGCCCTTCCAGGCCTCTAATAAATGGTTCTACATTACGTTCAGGACAGGGAAGATAGAAAACTCTTCTAACACTAATAACATGCTGACTCAAAAGTACTTAGTCACAAACTTGTTTTAAGAAACATTACAGACTAGCTGGCCCATTATGCTGTTAAACATTTAAACGAGTAGGAAACAAACTACAAAGATGTAGTCAACTTCAAAACTTGATTTGCGACATGCAGAAAGCACAATGAGTAACGTCTATGAACCAAATAGAAGAGGAAATGACTTGTGTGTAGTCTACTTTCAGCAATGATGCCTTACATGGGGCGCATCTCATTCCATGTCTCATATGCCGAAGCCTTTAGGCTACATTCCCACGCAGGATAGTTATGAACCTCAGCTGTAGTAATGACAATTACATGTGTAGCAAAGAGAAAATTATTGTTTATACCTTAGTTTTGGTATGTCCTCAAGATTGAATCAACCTTGTTAGCTTTAAGATTGTCACAGCCTATAGCTGGTTTTTGTTTGTAAGGGACCTGTGTCAGAGACCTTGGCGACATTGGCTGGACTTCATGGACATTACAATCACATCCTCAGTATAGACTGTTTAATCATCTCTTCACAAACACACTGGTACACTGTAAACCCGAAAAGTTGAATTCACTTAAAAAAAGTGAATTCAACTTTTCGGGTTTACAGTGTAGCTTATCAAACCAGATATCTGCTCAGCGGTTCTCCATATGCTAAACGCTACCTCCATATAACCTCTGTTGTTCTCAGATGTGTGTGTGTCTCATTGTATGATTCGCTGTATAATATGTAGTACATGTACATGCATATTGTCGTGCTCTCAGTTGCTGAGATTTAATTAAGTCATCTACTCCAAGCTGCGTATATCTGTGTGAGCTTCACTGTTTATACGCCTGTTTGATTGGCTACCAGGATCTACAGACATTACTGGAAAAGGACTAGCTACAATCATTTAGTATGTTCAGCAGCTTGTGTAATATTCTAGTTTATTCTCCTGTGTTTTTATCACAGGCTTTTGTTTGGGCATTACTGTTGCCCGTAATATTAAGTAGACAAATAAGGCTTATATTTTAATTTGTTTGCGTGTTCTGCATTACAGAAAGAAACGCACGTTTCCTGCATTACGATTCCCTTCCTCCTTGCCACATCACAAACGAACCGCGATCTTACAAAGATCATTTAGCCTAATCAATGAAACCTGCTCATCGGGACAGCAGCACATATTTAACCAATATGTCATTAAAATAAAAAAAACATTGCTGGGTCGGATCAAAAGACATATCAACTAGTGGGGCAGATGGCTCGTTGGTTAAGTGGTCAGACTTGGAATCCGAAGGTTGCTGGTTCAATTCCTGACTATGCCACTGTCATAGTAGCCCTGTACTTACTGTATGTCGCTCTGACTGTCTCCTTAATGACTAAAATGTGAAGGTAATCTGCACGTTATCCTTCAATAACAAAATGTATTACTAGGTTATTGGTGTAAGTTGGGTAACTTATTATAAACCACAGTATTCAGAGGGTATTGTTTACAGTCTGCACTGATCAGACTGTAATCAGTCTGATCAGTGATCCAACTTAAAAAAGTTTCAGCAATGAATCACACATATATTGTTTATGCTTACCCAATGTAAAATAAATACATTTGTTCAACTCGTGATTTTTAGGTTGTCCCAGTGAATGTCATTCAATCTGGTTTAACATGTATTTATTAAGCGGCGTCACAGACAATTGTCACATTTTAAGTAGAGCTAATGTAAATCATCAACTTAGTCACATTTGCATTTCTCCCAGCATGCCTTCCTAAGGAAATGTGGCCGATACCAACTTTCGTCTTTGAGGTTTTGTACCACACTGACACTTCAAGAGGTTATTTTAACAAATTAGAATATCCAACTGGTAGAAAATCCAACAGCTGTAATACAGATATATACAAATGTTTAGGCACCCCTGACAATTTCCATGATTTTTATTTACAAAATAAAATAATCTCTCAAAACAACTCTCAAAACAACTCTCAAATGACCTGAAAACAAAGATTGTTCAACATTCTGTTTTAGGGAAAGGCTACAAAAAGCTATCACAGAGATTTAAGCTGTCAGTGTCCACTGTGAGGAACATAGTGAGGAAATGGAAGACCACAGGCACAGTTCTTGTTAAGGCCAGAAGTGGCAGGCCAAGTAAAATATTGGAGAGGCAAAGGCAATGGATAGTGAGAACAGTCTAAAACAGCCCACAGACCACCTCCAAACACCTACAACATCATCTTGCTGCAGATGGTGTCACTGTGCATCATTCAACAATTCAGCGCACTTTTCACTAGGAGAAGCTGTACGGGAGAGTGATGTGGAAAAAGCCTTTTCTGCACACGCCACAAACAGAGTTATTTGAGATATGCAAACGCACATTTGGACAAGCCAGCTTCATTTTGGCAGAAAATCATTATGCTACAAAATACGCTTTGACACAAAATGAAATCTTTAGGTTTGTACTTCCCAGGCAATTGTAATTTAGTTTAAATTAAAACTAATAGGTTATACAATAAACTTGTATTATTTTAACTGAATGGAATGATTATAAATGCATTCGATGAACAAATACTGTGAACAAAATCATGTTTTTTTTCAGTGTGTATATACTGTACATTGTTACTCTCCTGTCACTCTTTATATCTTTGTCACAGGGGTCCAAGAGTGGAACTCCTGTTCCATATGAACTAGAGATTGGACTCTATATATACATTATGTTTATTTCAGTTTATTGTGAATGTCTTTGTAAATTCTTATGCCAGTGCTTATGTACTGTGGGTTTCTGTTAATATGAATGTAGTTAATTGTTATGTGTGCTATGTTGCGCCGTCCTCTCTTTCACCTGGTACTGATTGGGGACTGAGTCGGTCTAATTACCTAAACACGTTCAGCTGGTTGGCTCAGTCCCTATATCAGTCCAGGTGAACGAGAGGAGGGCGCGGTTCATTAATATCTGTCAGTGTGTGAGAAGGCGATCCAGGAGCTGTTCTATGGGTTTGTGAAAAGTGAGTCCCTGCATTCTGTAAGTTAGCAAACCCTCTGTAGTAATGTTTCTTGTTAGGTCAGCATCCGTGCCGCTGTAGTTAAAGAGCACGTAGAAATCTTATATATAAATATTTAATTTGTTATGTGCTCAAATCAGGAGTACCCTGCAACCCATTCAGATATGTGTCCTGGATTAATAAATATTGACAGAAGCCGATACCTGCCTGGGTCCCTCTCTCTCCAACACCACACTGTTACGTGACAATCTTGAACATATATATAGTTTACATTTGTTTATTTTTAATTGTTTACTAATATAACTGCATTGCAGAGCTGTGGCACAAGATTTTCACATACTTGCAATTTATCTGCCTCTCCTATACATGTGACTAATATTTTACACTTGAACTTGAACCTTGAATGGGTTCTAAATGCACTGGTAACTCAGTACGGTAGACACAACAATGGGATTTGAACATATCAAACTTGGCAATACATTGTGTCCATTAAAATATCCAATTAAAACATTGCATTGTGGACATACTTTCATATAAGACATACCGATTAACCAGTGGAATAACCTTTGCATACAAAACACTGTTTAAACCGAAGTTTTGTTGAGTCACGATTTTTAAGAGGCTTAAAAATACATCTCATGGACAGAATCAATTGTCTGTTTCTGTAAGGTAGGGCATGAATAAAATAAAAGCAAATGATAATCGATCGGTCTGCGGGTCCTACGTGATCCTCCCCCTCCTGTTTGAAGTACCCCCACAGTGTGTGCGTCTCTGGCTCAAAGCTCAACGAGCCTTTGATGAGAAAAAAGGTTTTGAACTTATGAACCTGATTATCAAATATATGGAATACAGACACACACACACACACACACACAGAGGGACAAACACACGCACACATATGGAATGGATAGAGAAGAAAAAAACAAGCTGTCAGTAATATTTAAAAGCAATAAATAATGATGTTATCATGTTGATTATTTCGCAAAGGAGTTGAAGGACGAGAATCTATAAAGCGTTCATAAACAAATGCACAGACACAGAAATATTTAGAGGCTCAAAGCAGCCTTGTATACATTTTCACTGCCTCCACCAGTCAACTCTGGACTAGACAGCACATAAAAGTGACGGCGGTAGCAGAACGACAAGCTTTCCCCATTCAGGGGTTCTCTGAACACCACTAAACAGGATGGAACTGAGAGGGAAAAATGGTCACTACTGCAACAGCAGCTGGAACAGAGGGCCGCGACTGACACGTACGCATCTATAGCATGTAGATATGACCCGAACGCAGTCGTCAAGAGTTCACATTTGCTTCACTCGTGAGCGTTTTTCTTTTTTCCCAGGGGAAACGAACGTTAAAATGCTTTAGCGAGGACGGTCAAATTTGTTTTGTAGCAGAGCTCAGCGCGAGGATTAAAGCTCATGTTTAGTGTCATGTCAAATCAGACAGCAGTTACCCAGCAAAGACATCAGCTACAGCCATACATTTGCATCTATGTTTGAAATACGCGCTCCATAAAGCTAGACAATGACACAGCCGTCTGGGTCCCAGGTTTTAACATGGACTCGGATTAGCACAAGATAATCAAGAGCCAGTGACATTAACTTCATTTGGGAATAGAATTGATTTAGTAAACTTTTCAAATTGTTGGTATAGACCTTAGTTATAGCACTCCTGGGTGACTGTAACTCTGGCAGGCTTCATGAAGTCATCTTTTCTGACAGGGCTTTGATACTTGGACGCAGTGAAATCAGCTCAGGCATGTTGACATGACTACTACATCAGACTGTGTTTAACACCCCTTACATGTGTTTTCATGCTAGTTGAAACTGATCATCTTCAGTGACTTGATAACACCAGAAACAGATGAAAGAATGAACACAACAAGGTATCCCATTGAAGAACAGGCTACACTTCATTGACAACATAAAGAACCAATGTATGTAATATGTTTCATGAGAAATAGTAGTAGCTTCTGACTTTTTCCAAGGTTTATTGTTAATTGCACTATGTCTGTAAGACAACAATCTACAGACCTTCACAATGATACTCAGAGCTTTTAAGATGGAAAAAGGATGTATTTGGTTAGATTATTTTGCAGCATTTTTAGCTAATATATGTTCAATGTCCTATAATCCACCTCTATTTGCTGAAACTGTGAAAGGTCAGGCCTGAGAAACATTATAATTTGTTCAATGGGGTACAATATGTTTCTGCATGATTTATATCCTAACCTACGTTGATATAAATTGACACAGGGCCAAACACAGCTTTTCTCTTTTGCTTTTGACTTTAAAACACACATTATTATACTATTTACATGTTGTAGTCAATTCTGACAGTAAAACAGATGTTTTACTCATGTTATGGCCAAATATATTAAAACAAATTAATCTTACTCCTGAAGCCAATCTATTTTTTACATTGAGGATAGCACCGTTAACTTCATGATCACACATTACTGATGTAAAAGCAACGGTCACAAGCGATGCTTTGATTGTAGGACTTTGATCCGTTGCCACCCAAATGACAACACATTTAATAATAAAAACTCAATTTTTTACTGTTCAGGACCTTAAAATACAACAGAATGTATGAACGCAGTTCACCCCAAACAGGACCCACAGGCTGTCATCTTTCTTTTATCTCTCTACCGTCTCATTCCTGTCTTTATCTCTCATTCTCACAGTTGCTCTCCTAACATTAGATCTCTCATTTTGTCTCTCATTTCTGGAGTGAGTGTGCTCTCTAGTGTCCTTTCTTTTTTCATCCTGACGGAGAATGGAAGAAGGGGAGGGACTACGGTACACACACATATATGAAGACAGACATGCGTACATGCACACACACGTTCACACCCACAGAAATATGAACAGAGCTCACTCACCCAGACACACATATAGACACACATTCAAACCCAGCGTATTGATTAATATTTTCTGTCGCCACTGATCAGGGTCAGAGGTTAACGCTTTGGCTAAGTAACATATCAACACATTAAAACCAACCGATGGGAGCCACATAATGACACATTTATAGTAGATTATAAAACGGGGAGATACGGCCACGTTATGTGGTCACATTAAAATGCATCACTGTATAAACACTCGCCAAGTAATTAATGAGTGTAAACAGTTTGTCCACTAACAAATTAATTCATGAAAATACTCATAAGTGGCCAAGCAGTTCAAAGTATTAAATATTTGCATAAAACACATGAACATAAAAACAGTGTGCCTCCACATGTACTGTATGTACACACACACACACACACTCAGCTGCGTTAATTCATTCTGTCTCATGGTACTGTCTTCCCCCCCACAGCGTCACAGCTGCAGTCTTGTTGAAAAGCATTCTGTCATCAAGGCTTCTTCATCGGGCAGCTGCTGAAGCTAGGTCTTATGTTGCCTGTATTCCCTTTTCATTCTACATCTTTTCGTGTAAGGTCCAACACTTTACTGGGCTTACAGAGGATCCAGGAAATGCAGTGTAGGATATCAGTTGCTGAAGCCTCATGAAAATCTTTGTAATTTGTTCCATAACATTGTGATACCCCTCCCTGATCAGCCACTCCAGAACAGCCTGTACACAAACTTCATATGAAGTGACGTTCATTTAAATATTTTGCTCTGTTCCTCTTCGGGTTTCTTCCCTTATCATTCCGTTTTAAACTTTCCATAAATTCACACCTATTTCCCAAGCAGGCAGCGAAAGAGGGTGTTCTTTAATAGTTTGAAGGTTGTAATTAAGAAAAAAAGCCGGGAGCAGAACAAAGACATTGTTGAATATGAACTCCAGAGAGGATCGGAATGCATGAGGACAGCGGGCGAAAGGCGATTTAAAGACACCTTGCTACTCTTCCCGCCCCGTGACATTGAGAGGAACTCATGCAGTGAGCGTTATGGTGGTTAGATGAAGCTGTTTGCCCGGACAATGCGTGGCAACGTACACCGATACTAGGTTTAATACATGCAATGAGAGCATTAAGTGTTTGCTCTGCACCTTTTTGTAATTTAGCAAAGCTGAGGTGGTGAAACAGAAGGATCCTTCACTGCGACACACAGAAGTAATTTGAGAGAAGTAGCCTTGAGGCACCTTTTTTTGAACAAGCTTGCCCAGACAGCCTTATACACTCACACACACACACGCTCACACACACACACACACACTTACATACACAAATATAGCCTCACAATATTAGGGCAGCTGTGTTTAAGTGCCTTGCATTTTGAAGACCCCCCCCTTACCACCCGGAAAGATATTATTTCATTAAACGGTGCATTATGTTGACTTCCCACAATGCAACTGTCAACAGAATGAGAGTGACAGATGATAGAGAAGAGGAGACAGAGAAAGACAAGTGGAAAGAAACAAGATAGGAGTGGTTAGGGTCAAACAGAGGAATGGAGGAACCGGCTTGTGGTCTTCTGGAAAGAGGTTGAGCTTACAGGGGAACATTTGATTAGTAATAATTTTGGATGAGTCAGTCATCTTTTGATGTTGATTGGCTTCCTGAATCTATGGGATCGAGTACTGTGGGTTTTTGACCCTCTGTGACCTCTAGGGGAGCTCTAGTGACCCTCGATGCGCCCTGTGTACATCAGTCATGTAATCCATCGTTGTCAGGCAGCAGATGTTCGTTCCCATTGCCCCCAATCACCACAACCACCAGCGTCCAAAAACCTGGGACGGCCAGTCGTAACCACGCAAACACACATCATGTGTACGTGAAGACCAACCACCAGCGCACACACCTACCTGCACACACGCTAAGAAACACACGCGTACACATGAAAACGCTCAGGCAGACACGCATTTACACACAGACACACAGAAAGACAAACACACACGCTCAGGTCTTAATAGAGCAGCTGTTTTAAAGCCAGATCTAATCAACATGTCCAGTCTGTCTTCATAATGCAATAGAGTCTGAACCTTGGAAGTCCTCACTGATGGTCTAATGCTATCATCTAGACCCTTGAGATAGCGAGAGTGTGGATTAAAAAGGGCTATTCTATTACTGGGTGTTAGTAATTGGTTAATGTGTGAAGAGGAAAACCAAGATGACAGAAGTGAAGAGAGTGGGTGGCCTTTTAACCTTAGCTGTCCTAAAATTATTGTTTACAAGTTCTCTAATTTCTATATTGTTGTCTGTAGATAACAGGAACGCTAACATTCTGTGTGTTGAAATTGCGGCACATATTGATATTACTTTAAGTAGACGCACTGTATCAAGTTAAAGTGATTTAAAAGAAAGGAATTAACAAAGGGTTCTTTGACTGTTTCCATATGAGAACCGCTTACTTTTTGGTTCGATGTAGAAACCTTGTTGGTTTTATGTAAAATCCTCACTGGAAAGTATTATATATGTAACCAAAAATGGGCTAAAAATGGAGAACCCTGAACCAAACAGGGATCTTCTAGGAAACATAAAAGGCTTCTCATATGAGGACAGCTGAGGAACCCTTGTTAGATCCTGTTTTTTGTAAGACGGCGTGGCTCTGCACTGATAAAAGACAACTTCCTTCAGTTTGAGAGGGTCAGACGCAAGGCCAGCTAGCTGAGAAGTGGGGAGCCCGGTGTGTGTTATTGTCCTGAAACTAAAAGAGAAACTAGAACAAAATAATGACCGTTTTTTATTGATGTATCAAAAGGAGAAATGGTGCAATTTCACCTCAGTCGGCAATGACCTGTAGATCGGAGTGCCTCATAATTATAGTCGGTGATGCAGAGGCCAAAGCGGACTACAGTTCCTGTGTTCACTGATGACTAATACATACAGAAAACTGTATTTTACAGTACACCCACTCTAAATAATGCTGGGCTGTTTTGGATGACCTGACAGCTGGGTCACTTAGTTGGGTTGTTTTCTTTCTTATCTGCTGCGTTCTTTATGCTGGGTTGTTGAGACATGAGTGGGTCAAATCAGACCACTGGAGGTTCGGTACATGGAACTCAGGGGAATGTTTTTGTTGGTGACAGTGAAAGTAAATATAAAGTTTTTTATTATTTTCTGTTGTATTGTTAACACAAATATCGGATACAATGCTTTAATATCGAGGGTGTTACAAGTGTTTGAGACTCTGTGTTATTTACCCATTAAGTGATGTTTGGATAAAGATATATTACGCGCAACAATTTTAAAGTTTAACATTTCCCTCCTGGGGGGCTCACGGGTAGACCCGCAATGACACATGAAACTGCTAGCAATAAACCAAATATGCGGATCAGTCTGAATACCGAAAAGACTTACAATTGAAGCTGTGGAGCTTTCACCAGCACCTTTGATGAACTTTGGGTTTGTTTTAGGTGATGATGGGTACAAGAAGTGCATGGAAATACATTTCATTTAATCATTCAAACAAATTATGCTCAAATGTACCTTGTTATTGCGAGGCTAGCTCATTCAATCAATCTGAAGGCCACACCCCAAATAGAACACCCCTCACTGAAAACAACTAATGAATTCCATTAAAAACCATCTGATGAAAAAGTGAAGCCACATTTAGGTAAACCAACCTCACAGAATTATTCACGACACCCAACTGTCTAGGTCAAAATAATACAGTATACGTTCTGTATGTATAAGAGCTTTATATGTACAGTATATGTTCTGTATATGTTCAGTATTTGTTCTGTCCACTATTTGCCAGTGACATATCGCTGATTAATTCAGAATGTTTGTTGTTTTTAACCCAGCTTTTTGTGTTTACATTTAATTTAAGATGCCCCACCTACTAGATTGGACAATTTACTTTGTTTTGTTTTTAACTGATTGGTTAGACATACACAGAAATAACAAAATAGTTATTCCTGAACAGTATCCCCAGCAAACACCGGAATCTACACACATTTGAGCTTGGCATGTATCGTCAAAAAGACCTGCAGAAATACAGTGGATGTGGATGTGTCACTGAGCTGGTTGAAACTCCAGGCCTCTTTGCGTTCAAAAGTCAATAGCTAATGATTGGGAAATCGAGGCGGTTCAATCTGTTTCACTACACAGATCCAGCTGTTTCTACTGCAGACTGTAGACAGAAGAAATGAAACGGTAAGTAAAGCCTCAAACATTACCTTGTAAGAAGAACGAGTCAGAGGGGAGGATTTCAGGGGAGCAGACGACAACATTGGCTATGGTTCTCACAAGACAGAGAGAGAGAAAGAAAAAGAGAAAGAAAAAGAGAGAGAGAGAAAGAAAAAGAGAGAGAGAAAGAGAGGGTAAGAGACAGGCCCCATTACATTTCTTAATCTACTGGGTTACCGTGGGAACAGGCCAACCTGACTGAAGCACCAGCCAGAAGACTGTATCCTGCAGAAGAGACTGTTATGCGGTAGAGCTCTCCTCAACACCGGTCAGTCCCTGGCGACAGGCAAGGAAAGGCAGGCAGCGACATGCCGCTAACAGATGCCTGCCTACGCTGCTAATTGAGATGACTGTTCGTTCTATCCCGATCCCTCAGTCTCACTACATAACAATACAGAGAGGAGAGAGAGAGGGAGAGAGAGAGAGAGAGAGAGAGAGAGAGAGAGAGAGAGAGAGAGAGAGAGAGAGAGAGAGAGAGAGAGAGAGAG
>JACXGM010010821.1:0-25785 GCA_016801145.1 Umbra pygmaea | reverse complement strand
ATTACATAGTGTAGTGAATCATTATTCCATATATTACATAGTGTAGTGAATCATTATTCCATATATTACATAGTGTAGTGAATCATTATTCCATATATTGCATAGTGTATTGAATCATTATTCCATATATTACATAGTGTAGTGAATCATTATTCCATATATTACATAGTGTAGTGAATCATTATTCCATATATTACATTGCTTTCATAAACTGGCTACTTGAAAGTGGTTACATTGACACAGCTCAAAATTCTACAAATAGCGCCTTTAAAATGGCCCTTTTATTTCTTATCTTTTTTTATGAAGATTACAACAGAAAATAAGAACAGTAAAGATACTGTGTCCTGCAATATATCAATAGATTTCTACAATTTTAATCCCCCCCAACGTAATCCCCGACCCCCAGCCATTTTATTTCTATTAGATTATCTTTCGTTTAACTACTGTGCCTGGATTCATAAAAGATATATTCTGGCCAATTATTTGTATTATTGGACAGAGACATTGGGGAGAGAGATCATTGTTTGCTACAAAGCAGAATGTTTCCAAGTATCTGTCAAGTGTGTACGGCTCACCTGATGACGTGGTTGATGACGATGGGGTCGGGGGGCAGGAGGAGGTTGGTGAGACGCTGGGGGATCTCAGAGAACTTGAGCCGCGGGCAGTCGAAGATCTGACAAAATGATAGCGTGGTGTGAAAAAAAGCATTGGTCAGTAGTTGCATCCCAAATATTGCTATCATGTAGTGCACTGTAAAGAAAATACTGTTCCATTTAGGATGCAGATTACAATTTGTGACAGCTAACTGCGCTGGAACAGAATACTTTACCTGCTGAAAGTATTTGTCACAGTTGATGTACTCCTTGTCATGGGAATCCTGTAGTTTGTTGGTCTTGACGTATTGCCACAGGGCCTGGATGATACAGGAGCGGGTCTGGGTGTGGATGCCAAGCAGCCGTGCCAGGCGGGGGTCCAGCTTGAACTGGGGGGGCTGGGGAGAGGTCAGAGTTGAGAGGTCACAGCCAGTTCTAATCCAAAGACGAAACATTACAATGGAAAACCTATTATACAGACTACTAAAGAACTTTTGGCCTTGTGTGCTGCTGTAAAGGAATGCTGTACTGAAATCTGAATGTGGAAAAGCTCCTCCGATTAAAGTTGAAGCGTGTGTCTCTGGCGCCCTCACCTGGTAGTCCAACATTAGGAGCAGGGTGCAGCGCACGCTCACGTCCCCAGGCCTCTTCACCTGGAAGCCGTCCGTCTCCTGGGTGGTGGGAGTGCGGTGCCACTGTCAGGAAACACAGACACACAAGCCCTGCCTTGAACACAACCTACAGGGACTGGTGGCAAAATTTCCAGAACATTCTTTCTGAATATGTACGAACAAGGCGTGCACACAAAGACGATAAAAGAATACAAAACCAAATGTGTACACTTTCAACGAGCAGCCTTGCTCTGGACCCTTTGGGTTTGTTGTCTTTTGGAAGGCTGAGTCGCTGCAAAAGAATAGACCATGCATGGTGTTGTAAGGAACTGGGTGAACGACCATGGCAGCAGAGGGTTGATCATTTGTTTTTGCAGAGTCGCTAACTCATTTTTTGGAATTCAATGGGAAATAATGGTCAGATCGAGAATCGCACAATCCGCAGAGGTATTTTGAAACCTAACAAGAGCTGTACCCTAACCAAAAGAAAAACCTCTATTTGGCATTACGGCATGAATTGTCTCCTCTGTTATCCAGATATCAAACCCTCCCTGGTATTTAACTATGTGGAAATGTTATTTGAGTCTTCATCTTACCTTCGCTTTACTGGTCAGCAGCTGAAAAGAAAAACACTTAGAGTCCCCTGCGTTCCAGTGTATTGTAGCCACTTAGCATGCAACACTGGGGAGATGGGATGGGGGAGGTTGAGGAACAGTGGGGGGGACTGTTGGAATTCTTTTCTATTTCTCATCTGCCAAGTCATTGTAAGGTTCTACCGAAAAATGGGCTCATAGGAGTTTTAGCTATTGAAAAGTGTTCTCCAGGCAGAACTGCCTTGGAGGCAAAAATCATTTGATTGGTTGATTCAAAACTGAGGGCGAACCTGAGGGTTTTGAATTAACCAATCAAAAGATTTCTGCCTCAAAGGCAGATCTGCCTGGAGAACACTTTTCAATAACTCAAAGTCCTATGAGCGAAAAATGTCTTTATCACTGTGTTGTGACATGTTCAGTATAAATTGACTTATTAATTCAGAGCATTGCTCTATCTGAGCCATTAAGCCTTGCTAGAGGATTCTAAGGTGGAAACCTTGAGTATGCTACCCTCAAAAAACACTATCAAAAGCATTTAGTCTATTCATAACATATAATGCAGCGCTGTGTGAATGGAATTCTGCTTCGAAAAACCTGAACCATGTTTTTACAATTAAAAGGGCAAAGAATTGTGTGGTTGGAACCCCAGAAACTATTATGTAGTAAAGTAAATTCCTCCAAATCCCCCACAAAAAAAAAACATTTGAAACCAATTTATATTAAATCGGTTTCCCAATACTTGCTATATGATAGAATAGCCAGCTACCCGAAAATCAATGATGTCACATCTTTCAGTAGCCAACAGCACCAAAATAGGCTGTGTACTTGAATGGTGTATTTATTTCCTCTGAAGAATCTTCACTAAATGCAAACCATCTGGCATCACGAAACCACACGTACCTAATCTTGAACGGGGGTGTGTACATTGTGAGCTACAGTGCTATAAGAAATATTTAGTGGTTAAAGACTATGGTTAACCACCCCCCCAACCTGCTGAATAGATCTAGGTGAATTGTGGTTGAAATAATGGAAAGAAAATCCATTCTCAAGGTAATTATCCCATAACAGACTGGCCATTTTGAAGGTTACCGAAGATATGCAGTGTCCTGAACTGACAAGAAAAAACATCTCATTTGCATTCTATTTCTATGGACAGAGACAGAGGAGAATGACACTGAGGGACAGAGGTTGCAGGCCTACGGTCAGCTGTCAACCATTCCCATGGAACTCACCTCGACCAGGTGGTTGTCAGGACCATACAGGTCTTTATCCAGCTCGATCACCAGACTCTTGAAAAACGAGGAGAATTTCCTCTTCAGCTTTCCAGGCTATGAAACAAATACAAGAGTTTAGTTTGAATTTTCACATTTTCCACTGTGAACGATTCAAAAGTCTGTTACACAAACTCAGACACACTCACGAGCCTCCCCACATCGCCACAAAGGCTATATGCCATCAGACTGGAAGCCTGCAGGTTTCATAGCTAGAGAACATCATCTGTATAAGTGAGTGATTCCAAATAAACTACTTTGAACAAATGTGTTAGATGAGTCATGATGTTTTTACTCACTTCAACACTTCTAAACCAATGCAGCGATTGTCTTACATTTCTTGTTGGCCCCAGAGGTTAACCCACAACATTGTAAAAGTAGCCACATACACTGTGACAACAGGATATTCTGAAGGTCTACTTCCCCAAAAGTTTACCAAAAATATTTGCGGGCTGTAAAAGCTCAAATGGTTTAATCCATTGTAAAATGACAGCACGGCCTCGAATGTTGCGCCAACATTCAAACGACGGCCATATTTGCTTGTCCTGCTGCAGGCATCTGCACAAATTTCTATGATTTTTTTGGGGGGAAAAATTGTTCATTCCTCCAGAAGGCTGAAACAAACAAATTTTACACTGACTGAAGGGGGCTGACTGGGGAGACATAAGGACATTAGAAGTAGCACTTATACAAATTTAAAGCATCTTTGGGATCAAAGAACAAGCAATTTCAGCACTTGGTCGGAGGATTAATACAAGTCTCAGCTGTTATAAAGGTAGTGCTCTGTGGTCAAGGTTAAATTTACCTACCGCCACACTGCCACATTTTGATGCCAACCCCCAAAAATATGTACATGGCGAAAATACACTGCATTCCAAATTATTATGCAAATTGGATTTTAGTGTCATAAACATTACATATTTTGTTTTTCAATCAAACTCATGGATGGTATTGTGTCTCCAGGCTATTTGGATCACTGAAATCAATCTCAGACACCTGTGATAATTAGTTCTAGGTGAGCCCAATTAAAGGAAAACTACTTAAGAAGGATGTTTCACATTTTTAAGCAGGCCACAGGTTTCAAGCAATATGGGAAAGAAAAAGGATCTCTCTGCTCCAGAAAAGTGCAATGCCTTGGATAAGGTATGAAGACATTAGATATTTCACGAAAACTTAAGCGTTATCATCTTACTGTGAAGAGATTTTTGGCTGATTCAGAGCACAGATGGGTTCTTGCAGATCAGGACATAATGAAGAAGGTTACTGCCAGACAAATTCAGCAGATTAAGAGAGCAGCTGCAAAAATTCCATTACAAAGCAGCAAACAGGTATTTGAAGCTGCTGGTGCCTCTGGAGTCCCATTAACCTCAAGGTGTAGGATCCTTCAGAGGCTTGCAGTGTGTATAAACCTACTATTCGGCCACCCCTAACCAATGCTCACAAGCAGAAATGGTTGAGGTGGACCCAGAAATACATGAAGACTAATTTTCAAACAGTCTTGTTTA
This sequence comes from Umbra pygmaea, assembly GCA_016801145.1. Lineage (NCBI taxonomy): Eukaryota > Metazoa > Chordata > Actinopteri > Esociformes > Umbridae > Umbra > Umbra pygmaea. The sequence goes on along the minus strand of JACXGM010010821.1, from coordinate 21,212 downwards.
CTGATGAGTGCCATGGAACCCTGGATGGTCCAGATGGATGGAGTAGTGGATGGTTGGTAGATAGCCACCATGTCCCAATCAGGCTGCAACGTCAGTAAGGAGGTGTCAGAGTCATGTTTTGGGCCGGAATCATGGGAAGAGAGCTGGTAGGCCCCTTTAGGGTCCCTGAAGGTGTTAAAATTACCTCAGCAAAGTATATAAAGTTTCTGACTGGCCACTTTCTTCCATGGTACAAAAAGAAGAATTGTGCCTTCCGTAGCAAAATCATCTTCATGATTGACAATGCACCATCTCATGCTGCAAAGAATAACTCTGTGTCATTGGCTGTTATGGGCATAAAAGGAGAGAAACTCATAGTGTGGCCCCCATCCTCCCTGACCTCAACTGTATTGAGAACCTGTGGAGCATCTTCAAGCAAACAATCTATGAGGGTGGGAGGCAGTTCGCATCAAAACAGCAGCACTGGGAGGCTATTCTGACAACCTGCAAAGAAATTAAAGCAGAAACTCTCCATAAACTCACAAGTTCAATGGATGCAAGAATTGTGAAGGTGATATCAAAGAAGGGGACCTATATTAACATGTAATTTGCCCTGTTAAGATGTGTTTAATTGAAATAGCTTTTGATTTCAGTAAATATGACCTCCTAATGCTGTAAATTCAACATTTTCAGTTCTTCACAGCCTATAAAATGTTTTGAAACTCTGTTGTGCATAATAATTTGGAACAGTGCATTTTGAGATTTTTTATTTTTGAATAAAATACTGTTTTCATTGGGTGATTTGTTCATTGAAATTTGACTTATAATCTAATGGTTGGTGACTTGGAAATTATACTGACTGTATAATTTCAAAAAATAACTATTGTAATGTTTCCACAAAAAAGTGATCTACCTAGAACTGCAGAACATATTTAGTTAATCCTGGGAACCATTTATGGTTCTATGTATAATCCTTTAGGGAAACATATGAAAATAAACTCATATGGGGGAATGCAGTGAAGAAACTGTTTAAACAATTCTACATCAAACCCATTAATAATTCACTTATATGATATTACATTTTACTAAAGGAAACGATACTTACATCATCCAGCAACTTTCCCTCAACCCGAAGCTCCCATGATGCAATACTGCCATCTGAGTCATCTGCATCTGGCTTGGCAGGGTTAAAGGTGTTGGAGATGTACAGCCTTAGTTTACGCTTTTGCTGTCAAAGCAAAGAAAATGACACTGTTAAAACCAGTATTTAGCTTGGTATAATAACCTTACTAGATTAATATCCATTAATGTAATCACAAAATGTGATGTTGGATTTCCAAAAGGTTATAGTAAGGCAGTGTGGTGTATTAATGAGTTGGTGTGGTATATAACCAAGGGTGGTATATAACCAAGGTTGGTATATAACCAAGGTTGATATATAACCAAGAGTGGTACAGTTGTGCTCGTAAGTTTGCATACCCAGGCAGAAATTTTGAAATTTCAGCATTGATTTTGACAATATGACTGTTCATGCAAAAAATCTGACTGTAATTTAAGGATATTGATAATATGAAGCCATTATTCATCACACAGTTGTTTTGCTCCTTTGTAAACCATACTGATAACAGAAATCACCCAAATGTCCCTGATCAAAAGTGTACATGCCCTTGAATGTTTGGTCTTGTTACAGACACACAAGGTGACACACAGGTTAAAATGGCAATTAAAGGTACATTTCCCACACCTGCAGCCTTTTAAATTGCAATTAATGTCTGTGTAGAATGAGTTTGTTAGCTCTCACATGGATACACTGAGCAGGCTATATACTGAGCCATGGGGAGCAGAAAGGAACTGTCAAAAGACCTGCGTAATAAGGTATTGGAACGACCTACAAGAAAATGGATATAAAAAGATATCCAAAGCCTTGCAAATGTCAGTCAGTACTGTTCAACCACTTATTGAGAGGTGGAAGATTCAGGGATCTCTTGATACCAATCCAAGGTGCGGTAGACCAAGAACGATTTCAGCCAAAACTGCCAGAAGAATTGTTCAGGACACAAAGAAAAACACACAGGTAACCTTGGGAGACATACAGGCTGCTCTGGAAAAGTATGGTGTGGTTATTTCAAGGAGCACAATATGACAGTACTTGAACAAAAATGAGCTGCATGGTTGAGTTGCCAGAAAGAAGCCATTACTGCACCAGCGCCACAAAAAAGCCTGGTTGCAATATGCCCGACAACACCTTGACACGCCTCGCAGCTTCTGGCACACTGTAATTTACGCAGCTTCTGGCACACTGTAGTGATGAGACCAAAATAGAGCTTTATGGTCACGACCATAAGCGCTATGTTTGGAAAAGGGTCAACAAGGCCTATAGTGAAAAGAATACCATTCCCCACTGTGAAGCACTGTGGTGGCTTACTGAGGTTTTGGGGGGGTAGTGATCTCTAAAGGCACGGGGAACCTTGTGAAAATTGATGGCAATATACAGCATGTTTTCGGACAATACTAATTTGCATTATTCTGCATGAAAGCCGCACATGGGACGTTCTTGGACATTCCAGCACGACAATGACCCTCAGCACAAGACTAAGTTGACCCTCCAGTGGTTACAGAAAAAGGTGAAGATTCTGAAGTGTCCATCACAGTATTCTGACCTTAATACCATTGAGCCACTCTGGGGAGATCTCAAACGTGCGGTTCATGCAAGACGACCAACGACTTTGCATGACCTGGAGTCATTTTGCCAAGACGAATGGGCAGCTATACCACATGCAAGAATTCGGAGCCTCATTGACAACTATCACAAACGGCTGCATGCTGTCATTGATGATAAAGGGGGCAATACACCATATTTTTAAAACTGAGGGTATGCAGACTTTTGAAGAGTGGTCATTTCATTATTTCCTTTGTTGCCATGTTTTCTATTGATGATTTGCCAATCTGTTATGACCACCAGTGGATGATATGGTATTGTTTATACCTTCATGGGCCTTTTTAGGGCTTCCTGGATGTCCACCCGTTTACGCATGATGGTCTGGTCCAGTTTACGTTCGAAGGCCAGCAGGTCCATGTAAGCCTGGGACTCCGGGACCAGCTCACGGATCTGAAAGGGGGGGACACAAAAAAGACTTAGTGTCTGACCACTGACTTCAAAAAGTAATTTAATTATACTGTTTCGGAAAAATGCAAACTTGTACTTTAATAAAGAAGCATAAAACATTCTAAAGCCTGTTCATTCATTTGTGACTTGATGTGCTGAAAAAAGTATCAATCTCTATAAAAATGTAAATTCACTGTAATCCACATAACAATTCCAAATTTTCAGAAATAATTTCTCTCTGTGTGAAATGGTCTCTAATTGAGATACCATTGTTATATTCTATCATAATAAACGCCATGCCTGTTTATTGCTTCGAAAGAATACAATCTCCCACCAGTTATTATCCAGTCAAATTGCAAGTTTTGACAATAAGTGTTGGCAGTGAGCTATGTGTTTATGCTTTGGTAATATTAAGGTAAGATGTTCTGCAATCAAAGCAAGTGTGCTCTCTGCACTGCAGCTACGACTGTCCCCTCAGACCGCCATTTTACCCCAAAAAACAGAGACTGACACCTAATGAAGGTGACCGAGCGGGCGGCAGAGCCCGCGGGAGCTGTGTCTGCCCGCTCACTAATTGTTCCGCCAAGTTCTTATTTGAAATGCAATGATTGCAACAGAACAACCTTTAAGCAACCCCTCAGCATTCCTGCTTGACACATTATTCACCTCCAGACAGGGGAGCCCGGTTACTGCCAAGACTTCAACCCAACCGTGGGCAAAGACTGAATGTGGCACTACGTTCTCTCACTCTCTGTCCCTCCATGTTCTCTAATCTCCATATGTGCCTTTCTGTCTGTAACCGGGTGAGGAGGTACAGTATAACAGGCGGGGACATTCCCTAGTCTCTGAGTCATCAGTGTGGTGCCCGAGCCGCTATCTCCCTTCTGCGCATCTGGCTCGTGTTATGATAAGACTCACAGGCGCCCGCCGGCGCGACCCGGGAGAATCATGGGGGTCCAGCCCATCGGCACTCCTGACAGCACCGATACAATCAAATGGTCGACCAACGAAACCCATAAGCTGGGGCTGTGAGGAGAGGCCGGAGGCTGTGGTGCTGGTTAGCAGAGGCTGCCCATGGGTTTTCTCAAGAACCAAATGGGACCAAATAGCGGCCACACCCACACCTGTCAAACCAAGAAGTGCCAACTCTGTTGCCCTCAAAGCTGTTTCATATTTCCTCCATTTCCTGACAGTGTATTGATTATTGCATTGGAAAATTTAAGGGGTCCAGCAAATAAGAAAAAAATGCCAAGCCTGCGCTAAAACCTTAGTTAACCAGAGCGTCCTTTCTTTCGAGTCCCATTTGCAACAACACGTAAACGTATGCCCGTCCAAGCCCTGAGTTCGAAACATAACTACGCATATTTTCTATCAAATAAAGAATGAAATCACACCATACGAGCATGTGGAATGGGAAGAAAAAGACAAATATATGGTTGTATCTCACCCTCTGTGGAAGAATCTTGTCTGCCATTTTCCTTCTCTTGGCGCTACAGAGGGAGAGAAAGACAGAAAGAGAAAAGAGATCATGTTACTATGGTGACTGATAGCGTAGCACCCAGGCCATCTGCTAAAATGCTGGGCCACATCCAGCACCCCAGCGCCCCAGCTGTGTGTGCGTGTTTATGCGTGCGGTGTGCACGTTTTGACGCGCATGTCTGCGAGTGTCCCTGACGTGTGTGTGGGACGCACATGTTTGTGGATATTCATGTGTGTTTCAGTCAATGATGCCAATAAGTTTTGGTTTGTGTGTGTGTGTGTGTGTGTGTGTGTGTGTGTGTGTGTGTGTGTGTGTGTGTGTGTGTGTGTGTGTGTGTGTGTACGCGCGTGCGTGCATTAGTCAGCAGAGGCAGGCGTATGGTATGCCAACTGGAAAGCTGGGATCAGTGACATTCATTGTCACATTAAAACACCCCATGCATACACACCTTATGACTCATGCTCTACAATCCAGCACACTGTATAACCTTTATTGATAGTGCGTGTCTGCATTGGAGTCAGTGTTGGCGTCAGTGTTGGCATCTATACAAATTGTAGCCATCTCCAGGCCCATGTGCTGTGCCCACAAATGACAATGTTTCTAAATCCAATTTTCTACTTTCCAGTAAGGAGAAAGCGAAAACCTAGATCATCTGTAGTTTTTTTTACATTTCTCCACATGAGGGGTTCCTTACAAAGAGATCGAGGCAAATAAGGTGTGCTGGTTTCCTTTGGATGACTTCTAACTAAATCCTGCTTAGTTAGTCTTCTGCAGCTTCAGTCTTTGCCTCTTCAGCTTGGCTTACAGTATGCTTGAGTTACTTTGTTACAGGATGGTTATCCCAGGAACAGTGCTACATTGGCAATATCGGTCCCAGAAAATGATTTTTAAAAGTTTGAGAGTAAAACATATCAAGGGTTGGTACTCTCACAAGATTCCTAGGTATTTCAGGCATATGGACCAAAAGAAGCCATTTTGAAAGCGTTAAGTGCACCAGAGACAGACATGTATTATCTAACGGCTGGGACAGATATAGTATCAGTAGAGGAAAGTGCTGTCAAACTGTATCAGACAATTGTAAGCCAGCAGGGGCCTCGTTCTCCCTCTGAAATCTTTTAGCAGGGCGAAAGGTTTTAGGGGCATGTTAACAGGTAAATTGCTGGAACATATTAGAGGCTTAGGTAAAAAAAGTTACAGTTGACAGAAGACGTGTTAAAGAGCGCCCTTTGTTGACGACTTTCCTAAGAGACACCTAAGCATATTTGATTCCCATCATGCCATGCTTCGGTCTACAGCATGCATAAACACATTCTGAGGCTCTGTTATAAACACCTGGTTAAAAGTTCCTCATTAGACAAACATTAAGGGTTTGTTTTTGGGGTTACAGGGTTGTGGGGTGGCCGCGCCTACACTAGGAAGTGCTGGGGTCGGGGGGTGAAGGAAGGGGACGGGGCAGAACGTGTGGGGGGACGGACGGACATGCAGCAGAGTAAACTCCTACTTTGATCCGAGCGTGGGATCTGATTGGGCATCTCTCATGTCCATCTGCCTCGCTGGCATCTCATTGGCTCCAGGGAATCCCACTGGCTTCCTAAGGGTTGATGGGATTTGAAGGTAGTCCGATTAGAGGTGGTTTGGCATCAGAGGTGTAAAAACTTTAAAGTAAAACTACATGGCTGTGTTCACCAGGTGAGGAATATATCTGTCCAAAATGACTTCAAGCCCTATTTAGTAACCTCCCTCAACAAGTGAACACTGCTGACCACTTTTACTTTGTACTTTTAGAACTGTGGTCAGTGTGACCCCACACTCCTGGCAGCCAGCAGGTCGTCTGTACTGAAGGACACTCGGTGGTAGTGTCGACGTGTTAGTACAAGTGAAATTGTGGGCCTACAGTAAGAGTGGAATGTACAAGCATCAGTGTTGTGGGGGGATGTCTGTGCATATGGGCACACAAACGAACGGAGAGCAGATCACAATGGATCCTGGAGATCTGCTGGAAAAGTTCTCATTGGACATCTGTCCAGCAAGGTGTGCTTTTATTGGAGCGTTAGAGAACCAGGCTTTGCTTCAAGTGTTTAGATAACACAGTCAGACACCTTAGTAGCGAACACACTGGGACAGAATGACTCAGCGTAAAATGAAAGCATCAGAACTGAAAAAAAACATCTCTGCTAGAATCCCGATATCATTAATGAAAGTCGCGTGCCAACAAACAAAGCATGTCTGAAAGCTTCCATGCTGGCCTGTGGTGTGTGTGGCTTTGCTCTGTATGAGTTGGAGTTAAATATTAACAGTGCTTTAGTTCCACCAGAAGCCATTTCACAACTCCGATTGGACTATATTCTTAACCCCAAACCCCTATTGTGTATACTGAAAAAGAAAAATTCTAACTGATGTTTGACTCCACTCTACAAACTATTTTCAGCATCAATGCCCTATTTTTATTCTGTTGCAGGGTTAGGTCTTTGCAAGGGTGGGAAAGCACCGGTTCGGAAGAGCTGGTCTAGCCGAAAGCTGTAACCGTCTCAATGACATTGTGAGCACAGGTGGCTGGGCTCAGCTGGGGATGGAAGAGGGCCATCAGCTGCCAGAGGACAAGAGAACGCTTTCTCAGAGTGTCCTACTCTTTTGAAGGGTCACCCTGGGCACTACATCAGGAGGACCCACCGCCAGGGAGACGTGGGGGGGTAGGGGTCAGAGGGGCCAATACAACACAACCCTTCTCCTGGGCCCCTGTTTGACAACACAACACTTCTCCTGGGCCCCTGTTTGACAACACAACCCTTCTCCTTGGCCCCTGTTTGACAACACAACCCTTCTCCTTGGCCCCTGTTTGATAACACAACCCTTCTTCTGGGCCCGTTTGACAAAGGCTGCTTAAGTGTGAGTGGATCAATCTCACTGCGGATACAGAGAGAGCGAGATAGAGGAAAACAGAGAGAAAGAACGACAGAAAGAGACAGATTGAACGAGATTGTATTGATTGACTCTTTGAAATATACATCTGCCTAGATCACCTCCCGTGGGAATTAACACAATTGGTTAACCACAGCTTAGCGTATGAGTTTGTGTGATTGTCTTTTCCAGAGATACTGTGATACACAAGTGTGTAAATTCATATGAAGATGTTGCTATAAACTAAAAGAGACAGTAGCAAAAAAACACGGAGCGAGATCTCTCCATACAACACTGGCTATAAACCTTAAGTGGTACAAATACTCGTGGAGAAAAATGAAAGCGGACACAGGGATTGAGTAGAGAAGGATGTCCTGCAGAGGTGATGGCTAAAGGGTCTCCAATGTACCCCATAAACCCAGGTCATCTGACTCACTTCCTGGTGCGGTTCTGGGCATTCTGCTGCTGGGCCTGCTGAGAAGGGGCAGGTCTCTTGCGGCTGGGCTCCATAACTGGGGTGGGGAGCCCGGGTCGCACCGCGGGGCTCCCTCCGTACGGCGGGCCAGGCGGTCCCATTGGGGCACCTTGGTGGGGCATCCTTGCTCCAGACGGCATTCCGGGACGCTGTGGAGAGATGAGTTTCAAATCAAATACACACTGTGTCTGGTAGTTTTCATACATTGCTTGTATAAAAGCCTGCAGACTGAGAAAGGGTTGTGGAACTGTGGTTTATGTCGTAACCTACAGTACGCCATGTTGAAATAAAATCATACAGTCTGAGTTTTGAGACAGCGAGCAAGGAATTACGACGCGGAAATTAAGTATTTTAGTATTATTATCTCACACGCTAGTTTACCCTTTGTTTGAAAACAAAAAGTTTTAGATAAAAAGGTCAACAGTGTTCTTGGGCGCACACACACACCTGGTGTTTAGAATGAAGTCAATCACTTTAGCAGTGATATGGTGTTGTGTTTAGGACCCTGGGCCCCCTCTAGCAGACATGCCTGTCTGGTAACCCTGTGATGCACAACACCTGTGGCTGTCTGTCCATCTGTATGCATGTCTGTCTATCCCGTGGCAACAGCTGTCTTCCCTGGATCCAGGGTCTGTTTGTTTCCTCAGCTTACTGAAAAACTTGAGATTAAAATGGGCAACGACAACAACAAGAGCTCAATGAGCTACCCAATGAGAGAACCCAAATTGCTACTTAACAAAGACAATAGGGAGGTCCACGTGGCCTTGCAGGATAAACCACGCCACTATAGTCAGTGGTTCGAACTTGACTATGGCTTCACCGACTTCACCTCAAGCATGAGGCAGCGGAAATTGGCATAGTGCTGCCTGGGATTTGGGATCGATAAATTCTACTTTGTCACATTGCACTGCAACGACCCCTGTATGCAGACTGGGGACCTGTAATTTTAATCATGGAAGTAAAGGTGGTGAGCGTAATCATCCTGTACATGATCTGACTAAAGGCTTTCTTGTTGGATGAACAGTGGGAAAAGAATCGGCCGGCTGGGCGACCTGTGGTTGCCAAAAACACAAAAAAGCTGTCAATAAGAGTAAAGAACCAAATATTATTGAAAGATCTACATAATTAGAGAACAGAACACAGACAGGACATTAAGCTGCACAATGAAAGAAGAATTTATTTGTAGCCTAAAATAGAGATTGAAAATTAATTGGAAGTAACAATAAGCCTATAACTAACCTCATCACCCCACCTCCAAACTGTTACTAAACAGATAAACATACTATGTTCAAAATTCTGCTGATCACTTTGCATCTACAGTAGATCAATCCACGTCTGATAACGGTATATGCTCCTCACCCAGTTTATATAAATGTCAGTGTGACATAGTTGTTCTGTATTCTGTCCTTACATGTTGTCTACCACTACTGTAAACCAAGTAAAAATCCTGGGTGTGCATGAATAGCAAATAAAGAATTTGAGTCGAAAGATTCTGATTTGCTGCAACCTAAAAAAAATTCTGGGAACCTTCATAGAACTAAATGTGCTTTTTTGGGGTGACTGTGAGACAAGGACCAAAGTAAGTACATAGAAACCTTGTTTCTTATCTATAAGATTAGGAAGTCAATCATTTCATTTCTGTGAAGGAAACATTTCCTAATATGGCACTTTTCCCTAATTGTTGGCATGCCATTTGAGAGTGTGGTAAATCTAACTCAACTACACAAAGGAAATAGTAAATTCCGTTAAGAGGACATTGCAAGGGTTCTAAGGCTTCATCAGTCAGGAAGTGGTTGTGAAGTACACTAACAAGGTGTGAAAAGTGACAACAAAGTGACAAAGGCCAACATACTGACCACCTAAATTCTCAACAGGATAACATAAAACGTTCAAGGTGGATCTGTCGGATCACTCGCTCTGTTACAGTTGATTACTTTTTCCACTGTGGAAAGAATATCAATTTTGCATTACACTCTAAAATGTTGTAGTAAAAATCTACTGAATTTGGGAATATTAGAAAAGCAAACACAATGTGCATGTCATATTGTAATTTGAGCACTCTGCCTTTGTGCGTCTTTTCCCGCACAACAAGAACTTGAAACGTGTAATGTGTTCTGGCTTTGCCCTCTAACGCTTCCAAAGGTTTCATTTTTATGTCAGACCTACCAACAGAACATCAACCTGAACAAACAAGGATTTATAATCCACATAATAATAATAAAAAATAATTCACAGTTCCTGTTTTGGAAAAACTGGCTCAAATTAAGAGCCTTCATCTAATACACATGTACCATCGCCTAAAGACGGACTTACCGACATCTGAAAAAGTGCACTACAAAACAGTATGAATCACCAAACACACTCCTAACCAAGCATATCCTGTGTCTGTATTTTCTAACTCCATTGTATCTGTACAAGTTGTTTGGCTGGGTGACTGTGTGAAACTGAGATGTGGGAGACACTGGGAGTCGACTTTGTGTCACTGCCGTGACCTCGGGGTCACCAATGTTTCCACTCTGGGACCGGCAGATGTCTCTTGTTTGAGAGAGAGCTCACAGGGCGATCAAATGTGCTCTTTAAAATGAAACAGGCCATGTCGTAGGCTGAATGTCAAATTAAGATTTAAAATGCCCTGGTCAAAAGGTTGTTTCTTTTTGTTTAGGGAATAGGGTGCCGCTTTTGGTGTGCGACACCAGGCATACATAGAAAACCTCTGGCAGAAAGAACCATTTTATTACCGGCATATCCTGGAGGGGAAAAAAATACCATTTGAAATATTATGAAGCATCTTTGACATATTCTATACTCAAAGAGCTTGAATAGGACACATAGCCTGTGGCTTTGTGTTTCATATGACCTAGTCATTTTTAAAATGGCGGCCGGTCAGCCAGATCGGGAGGTGTATTGAAGCTGTGGTGCAAAGAAATCAGTGTCCTCTTCTCGTGTTGGACATACAGGTGCTGCTGTCACTCAACAATGTTGGGGCAAGACGGGAGGAGGGAAAAACAGCTGTGTGGCTTGTCTGGACTGGGCAAATAAGAAGGCCCCGTCAGTCTAAAAGGAGTGTTGGGCCTCTGTCAGTCAAGAGTATTGCAGACACTAAACAGTGCTGGACGGAACTTGCTAATCTGTACATAATAATGTAAAAATATAATGTACCAGTATGTTGTCTATACCACACCACTACAATTGCAAGCAGATGACCCACAAACTGACAGCCACCCATGTGAATGTGTCTGCATTTATTGGTGTTTAACAGCGCTGTCTCTGCTGTTCACTGCTGGACTAGTACTTCCTGGTTACATTGACAAGATATCCCTGCTTCTTCTGCACCCACACTGTCCATTTCCTATCTGGGCCGGAGGGTGAAAAGTATCCCCTTACCCTGGGCGCGGGGCCAGGCCTCAACATGCCATGTGGCCGCCACTGGCCCAAGGGACTGGAAATGCACAGAGACAGACCGGATTGAAAGATACTGTTTTAGTTGAATAACAATGAACAAACTTGATTGACATGATTTACAGCACAACGACACGTTTGTGTCCTGTTGGATGGTAGGACGTATCCTATTTTCAACTCTTCTTTTGGGTAGGCATATTGTATTTAACATAGTACTGTCCCTTTAAAACCCCAGATGTACCAATGACGACAGTATTCTCGTATCAAACACAATGAAATCAATCCAACACTCTTCCTTTTATCACACAGCAGTGCAAAACATTGTATTCTATGGACTGTACATGTGATTACCAGGTGACGACGATAGAAGTCAGAGAAAGACAGCTTAATTTGTCCCCAACTTCCTCCAACTGAGGCGAGGAGGTTGGCAAAGTTCATGATGGCAGTTGCACACAAATGCCCACGTTTGAGTGTGGTGTGCCAACTTGGGGTCAATTTTGTCACCCACACAAAAGGCTGCAAAGCGCCTGTATTCCTCACAGACTACAGCCCCATGTGACTTCATCCCCACCGGGACATGTACAGGAGAGAGAAGGAATTAGGGAGGGAGGAACGGACATTTTCTCATGGCCGCCCACCCCCCAAAGCTCCAAGACCGGGCCATCTCCAAGAGACATCTCCCCCACTGACTAAAACACACACAGTCTCACAGAAAGCCTGGAACAGCACGACCTTCACAGCTTCACATTAGTGCAACAGCACGTTTGTGTGTATGTTTCTGAAAGAATGCGGCTAGCCTTTTCAGATGTGCTACCTCCGAAAGGGAGGTTGATGTTGTCCTTGTCTACTGTGGTAAATAATCACAGGACGGGTATAGTGAACTACTTTAAACCAGAACTCTACTGGACTGGCCGATTAGCACGTCTCCGGGAAGAGAAACGTCACTGCAGCTTGCCACAAACTTAGACCCAAAATACTCCTACCCCATTAGGCTAAATATTTATCTACTCAGCAGTTCACCCAGGGAGTGTAGTAAAACTTGCATTGCAGTGAATATGATGAGACTATTCGGGTTCTTCATATCTACGTGGAGACGAGGCAGGTCAAGCATAAAGGAAAATAGGCAGGGGGGAAAAATGGCCTGGAGTTCTGAGCGAGAGAGAGCAGAAACAAGCAGAAGGGAGTGAATAGAGACTCATCAAGGTTAATTGGTCTTTTGAGAGGACACACTCAGCTGGCTCATCAATCACCTCTGCTTCTTGATGCACTGAGAACGTATCTGAACTGGGCTTTATGTTTCACAGCCTATTCCATGTGTTGACACTGTAGATTTAGTGCATGTATCATATTCTACATAAATATTGGGATTGTTCAACACTATGATACAGATTTGTAAAATGAGGTTCCTTGTAATTTGTAACTTTTATGTTTGTTTAAACATACAGTACGCTTACTTGTAGGATAGGATCAGAAACATGGCAGTGATTTCCATGGAAGTGTATTGTTTGGGGTTTAACTGCCAGTCTAAACATAACACACACAATATCACAATCACAGGACTTTCCTTATCATTAACCTCCTGTCATTGCCAAAACAAGTCACTGCTTTACTCCCAGGTCAGTTACTGTAGGCGTTGCCATGACGACATTGGTGACAAATCTTAGCATTTTACACAGCCATGTGATTCGCTCACTACTACATACTTTAAATTAGCTAAATTGCCAGCATTTCAAGCATTAGTCATTCCCACTGAAGCGTGCTCCAATTAGCTATAATCTTTCATACATTGCCCACATGTCCATATATGTTCAGTCAAGGCTTATGTTACAGCTTCTCTAAGACAGTGTTTTGAATGAGCTGGTCACTTCCCCCACTCATTCGCTGCCTCCGACTCCAAGCATGCTCAGTACTGTACGGTCTAACCAGGGGGCTGGCTGCTTGCTAATGTCTGTCTCCCCCCCCCCTTTTGTATTAAAACGCATCCTCCCCTTTGCTCCCTCCCTCTCTTCTTTAAAAAGAAAACAGTGTGGGATTCAGACGGCTGGAAATAACCTTCACATAGATAGACGTCTTTCCTAGCTATCTCTCGCTCACACACACTGCCTCTGCGTTGACGCTCTCTCCCCTATGGAAACCTCATACACACGCACGCAAAAGCACAGACGCTTGAGTAGTCACATATCGCTAACAAACACGCGTACACACACGCGCCAGGGTCCGGCTCTCCGTCTCAATGACAAGAGAGCGCTACTAGGCTACTCACCACTCCATGGACAAGGAACTCAAACAGTTTGCTCTTGGTGGCTTTGCGCGCTCCCCCCGCCGTCTCCTCCGTAGCCATTTGCTCCGTCCCTCGCTTCCCCCTGCTCCTACTACGTATCCCTCTTTCTTTTGTCTATGCCTCTGCCTCTCTTCTCCTTCACCCCGGCTTTCAAATCCCCTCCCTTGCTCCACTTTCCACCTCTTTCTTTGTGCTCTCTTTTCCCAGCGCCGTCCCCGACTCTGTCGCTCCTTCGCTCTCTCTCTCTCAACCCTCTCCCCCTCTCCCCCTGTCTGTTTTTGCTGTGCAGCCCTGCCGAAGCTCTTTCTGTCTCGCAGCACACTTTTTAGTTGAGCTGCCTTTCAGGAGCAGGAGCCCGGTGGAGGGGGAGTCGGGGCCCCGGCAGGGGGGTTTGAGCCGGCCCACCCCGCCTCCCCCTTCTGCCACAGCTGTTGCATTCCATTGGTAGATAAGGGCATGCGGTGTGACTGGCTGTCTGTGCCTGGCTATTTGAAAAAGGGACTGGAGGTTAGTCTCAGTTTGCCATTCCCACCCCCGGTGACAACCCAGAGGCCACGGTCAACCCCATAGGCCCAGCACACAACTCATTCTCAAAAAGGACAAGTGGTTCTTAAAGGGGCTACACTAGTGCTAGTAGTACAGAGTAGTACAGTGTCAAACTGTAAAAAACTACAACCTGTTTAAGTGACAGACTTACCTTACCGATCACAAATATTGGCGAAAAGCAATATGTCATGCATATACAGGTTTTTCACAATATAGACACAATTAGAAAGCATATACAACAATCATTGGTCAGTGAGGCAAAGATCAGACTGTGTATCCAAAAACACCAAACAGTTCCCAGTGGAACAACTGTGTTTTTCTGTGTCTAATGAGCCACCAAATCCCCACTCTGCCTCAAAAGCCCACTTCACAATGGGTGATGGCCTCCTGAAGGCTTTCATTCACAAACGCAGTACAGCAGCACCCCCCCCCGCCCCTCCAATTTTACAGGTTTGGGTTAAAAGCGGAAGTGAAAATTCAGCAGGACCTTCTGTTCATAACAATAGTAAATTAATTGAATGTATTCATCTTTTGAACATACAGTCTTACAATGTTTGTTTCCTAAATAGCATGTGAACAGGGCTACCCTTTGTTCTATACCCTATCTGACAATGCCAAAGCATTGGCTTTGTCTGAACTGGTCATCAAAGTGTTTCACTCCTCCAAGATTCAGTAGAGTATAGATGAATGAGCCCAGGACACCAGATGTTTCAGACAAATGTTTCCTTCGTGGCTGCATGTGGCCTTCTATTAAGTTGTTTTGCTGCAAAAAAAATGTCTGCAACATCAAATTTTTCTAAAATATTTTTAATAATGAATATTTCCATTGGATTTTTAATTGGTGATGTTACCTGTTCGGCTTTGAATTTAGTAATTATTAGCAAACTGTGGACAACCAATTAATGGTATGCTCCATTGTCAATTACACAATTTAGATTTTTATTGCCTTTTAAAGTAAACACACAAACACAATAAATTTCCAACCACCCGCTGACTAAACTGGACCCCCTCACCGGCCAAACATTTGACACTTTGACATTAGTATGCTGATCTTAGGTTAGTTATGTATTTCCACAAATAATATTTGATGTTAGAATTGGGATAGAAAGATCTAACCACAGATCTGTACCTATGGTGGGGTATTTAGTTTCACCTTCCACCCTTGCTGTCAGCCTTTTAAGTCGACAAAACACAGAGCCTCAACATATTTCTTTGGATATATATACTGGACACATGAGGACTATGTGGTTGTGGGAGGGTAACTCGACAGCGACCTGTCTTTGTAGGTTACTGGTCCTTATTCCGATTCCACTACCCCCTCACTCAACATTTACCCTTCCTCCTACTCTCAATCTGACCTAGATCGAGGGCTAAAATATTCATGAGTTGATTTGAATGACAAAAGCCTGTGAAGTGAGCCAGGATGAAAAGGGATCAGCTTATGACACATGCCAGTTGTTAGGATCGGCACCAGAGACTCTGTGGCCCGGGCTGTCAAAGGGTAGTGGCGGTGATGAGTCAACCGAGAATATTGCAGGGTACAATATTAACGACCTCAATAAACAAACAGATGTTTCAGAGTATTAAAATAAATTCTAAAATTTACTTTATTCAAAAACCTTGACAAATACATGCATGTCATCCTGATGTCTTGTATGTCTTTCTACTACTACATTTATTAGATATACAGTTAGTCTATTGAAATGGCAGAGAGGATGAATCTGGAAAGTAATGGGGGAGGGGAATCATCTCTGTAAAAGTAGAATCTTCTTTCCACTGTCCTATAGGTTTTGTCTGAGATGTACAGGTTTGGTAAGGAGGAGAGCCTGTCCTGAACAAGTGAAGACAGTCATGGTAGCCAAAAATCAGCTGGCATGTGAGCCTGTGAAGGTCTTATGTCAGAGGCCATGAGGCGGTTACCCTCCTGGAGTGACTTTTAGACCTAATGAGTGATGTCAACTAGGCCAGTACCATTTACCATGTGGAATCATAATTTTGAACCAGGTAAATACAACAGAAAAAATAACCCAGCAAGATATTAGAATAAATTGACAGTTTTACAGAGGCTGACACAAATGAAATAAGGTTAACATTTGCGGAAATTTCACAGCTTGGGGATATTTTATTTGTAAAATCTAATGCAGGAAGTATTTGCCACAGTGTGATCAAATTAAGATCCTCGAAGTGTAGGACAAACGCCAGGGATTTCAATTAATTTCAAAAGGCTGTCTGATATCTGAAACATAATTGCAAAATAATATTTGAAAAGGTTAATATTTTAATATTGTTTGTTTTTCATTGATTAATAATGATTTAATAGTGTTTTAGAGTCAGAATCAGTCTCTTAATAACTTTCTATTCTAACCTGTTTTAATGAGCACTTGGGTTTTTTCCTTTCTTGGTGGCGACATCTACTGTTGAGATGAGAGAAGTTTCTCTTGCTTTGTAATCTGCAGTACCTACTGTAAGAAAGCTCCCCTCTAGCTTGTCTAATGGTTGACTCCATCCTTCAGTCACATAAATACATGTTGATCTAGCTTCTGCGTGACACATCGGTTTTGTGGTTTCGAATATTTAACATTATACATGGGCAAAATTCTTAATAAGATATTGAAGAAACTCAATTTAAAAGTATAAAATAAAATTCGTCTTAGGTAAGGTTAAGCAATCACCAAACGAATAGACAAATAAATATGTCCTTGTTTCTCCGGCAACGGCACGTGGGCGTCAAAAGACAACAAAGCGTTCTGACAGTTCAGGAAGGTGCACCGACGGCTTGTGTGCAAGAGTACCCCTTGCTGGACCCCCGAAGCCTCCCTCACCAATAAGCCAACCGGTTTCACCAAATGGTCATGTCCATTTCTGTAACCGGGGGGAGAGAGGGGGGCTAAAAGGGGGCAATCGTTTGCAGGTAGCAGTAGAGCTAACAATGTCCAGAAGAATATTCACATACTGGTATATGCGCAAGACTGAAAAATGCATTCCGTTTGAATAAGAAAACGTCCTTATGGGCTGTGATGCAGTGCGCAGAAGAAATATCTGTAAAAATACAAAACCAAGTAATGAATAATCTATTCCCACGTTCTTTCTCGCTTTTGCCCTTTCAAAATGAGATTCTAGGATTGGTAGACTTTTTTTAACTTTCAAATTAATTTAAATCTAATCCTATAATGTCCTAAAATAATGACAAATGCACACTAGGCATTACTATTTAAAAACAATTATCGTGCAACCACCAGGGGGAGACACTTAACACAATTAAATGGCTTTTACTGTGTGCGGTATCAGGTTCATGAAAGCATCCATAGTTCTACGCAAAATTTCCGCTGACGCCAATGGTGAAAGTGATCACCATTCACCAAAGCCATTTTGATCATGAAAATCGTAGTATAGGCTATAGACGGTCGATTCTGTTGAATCTGGTATGTAAATCATTTCAAAATCTAACGGGCTACACTTACATGGTTTAAAACGTGTTCATAAATGTCATGCTCCCAGTGTACAGCTATACACGATATGTGATTCTGAGACGCCAGTGCCAACACGTTCTTTTTTGTTTTACAGCGCTCATGGAATTGAAGGTGGTGCTTTGATTATAACAATAGAGTAAAACATTCATAGTTTAGCCACATTGGTCTCTCGATCCAGTCGCTCTGTCTACATTCAGTAATCAAATAATTATCAGCCAGAGGCAGGAATGAGAGAACGAATTTGAGAACGACTGAAATGCAGAAAACTGTCTGAAAAGCACAGAGGAATAAAGTGAACATAAAAAGGGTATTCCAGAAAGTGCTGATGTGGATTCAGTTTATATGGTATACACATCGAGTACACACTACACGCGAACATAACCTCCTTTACTTTATTGTCATAGTTGGGGCGCTAGAGGGGGAAACGGTCGAGCGGACAGAAAAAAGTGTACGGAATTAAGTCTGCATTCCCTTCATTCGATGCCGGGGCCCCTCTTTCTTTTTTCAGTGTAGGAGCTGCAAACAAAACCCTGCTTAAGCTGATGGAGGGGCTGAGCTCCAGAACAGCGACATCTGTGTCCCAAATGATACCCAATTCCCTGTAGTGCACTAATGTTCACCAGAGCCCATAAGGCTGTGTAGGGAATAGGTTGCCATCTGGGACGTTGATGGATAGGTGCCCTATCAAAGGGGTGTCTGTACAATTCTTAAGGAGCTCTACCTCCAGGTTTAAGGAAGGAATTAAACTCTGGGAAAGATTTCTCTGCCAAAAATTTGTCAGCCAACGTCTGTTTGGGATAGCAGATCAAGCTGCACAGGATTTGTAGACATAGTAACAGGAATATATTATTCATTTGCTCCTTGTGATAGTTATAGGATAGTCATTCTATAGGCTATTATTAAACTTGATTAGGGAAAAAAGCTTGATAAGATACCATACCTTCAGGATAGTATAATATTAGCATAGTGAAAATACTAACAGGTAACTGAATGCATTGACCCAACATAAAAGTCCAGCTAATCATCAATGAAGAGGTGGTGTCATTATTATTATTTTTGATTAGGCTATTGATTCTTTAAGGTACAAGTACAAAACAACATCATACAATGTCAAGTGTGACAATACAGTTTTCCATATAAATAAATAAAGTCTAGGACACAACAAAAAAATAAAAAAATAATATTAACAAAAAATTAAAACATATCACATACAAACCAAAACAAAGAGGGAAAAAAAATCAGGATTTCCAGACTGTGTAGAGGAGACAAAGAAGTTGATCTTTTTTTTTTTTTTTAACTATATGAAGTGATTTAAGATGCAAATCAATTTCTAACTTAAATAACACGAAGGAAGGCTGTCCCTTTTGCTATTTCTGTTTATGAATAAAGAATTTAGCTTGCAAAACAAAAAAGTTCACTACATATTCCAATGTGTTATTGTCAGGATTATCATAGAAAAAATGAAATTTTTATGCTAAGAGAGTTAGGTGGATCAAAAAGGTGACTATTTAAGTCACTGAGAAATGTTTTTGTTTTCTCACATTCAAAAAATAGGTGTGATAGTGTTTCATCCATATCCCCACATAAGGTGCAAACACTACTTATGTCTGTATATTTGGCTACAGTAACATTCACAGGGTATATATTATGGAGAATTTTGAATTGAACCTCCTTCACTTTATTTGTAATGCAATATTTACTAGTTAACAACCATGCTCTCTTCCAGTTAATATCAGGAATTAAAGATCCCAAGTAAAATTTCCCTCTAGGAGTTATTCTTTTTCTAGACTGAAAGATCTGACGAATATGTTTATTATCACAGTTTTTTTTACCACGTCAATCCCATTCAAAAATAATTTATGTTGTGTTACATTGTCTATGCTAGGAGAATGTCATCATTGCCCGCCAGCCAGTAGTTGTGACGTCACGTACAAAGTCACCGGCGGGCCCTATGAAACGAAGGGAGCATTTGGCGTCGCATTTGAATGAAATTCCAAACTGGGGCAGGCTTCGTCGCGCCGCGGTGATGAAAGCGGCCTTCGAAGGGTGCTGAGTTTGAATTGAGACAGCATTCGTAGCACTGCTGTGACACAATCAGCCTTCAAATGTCATCTTTGGAGGATGCAGCCTTATGCTAGCGGCACGTCAGATGACGTCATGTGGTCGGTATAATGAGAAAACCTTCAAAATAAAAGCCTGAAGGTCAATGCATATCAAAGTGCGTAACACTTTAATTAGGTTAGTGAACTCTAAACGAAGGCCAGTTTTATGATGTTTTAAGCATGTAGAAAGATTGAGTTGTGAAAAAAAATATGCTTAAAAAAGGTTTGAAAAACAATGGTTATGCGTACATTATACATACCATGCTTGCATATGCAGATTTAGCTCTGTAAAACTAAACTATCGCCCGTGCCAAATCATGCGCTACGGATAACTGTCCAGTAGGATATATTTGATCCAAATATAGTTTCAAATCCCTGGGCAATTTGTGTACTATAGCCAGGAAACACAAAATCAGGGACCCTCGTAACTCTCCCATTCAGTTCACTGTAGGCCATAATTGCATATGCAGATTTTGCTCTATAAAAACTAAACTATTTCCCATGCCAAATCATGTGTTATGGTTAACTGTTCAGTAGGATGTATTTTATCCAAATATAGTCTCAAATCCCCAGGCACTTGATGCAATATGGCCGAGCCACTTAAAAACAAAGGAACACCAGAAGGAAACACCAGAGACACAGTAGATCAATGGGAACAGAAGTTGTCCAACACAGTAGCAATGGCATTGGAAAATTTTGTTTGCCTGTACTCTTTCAACAAGATGACCTGTGAGAATCTTAGACAGGGACAGAGGGAGACAAAAACAAAGAGCAAATAAGAAGAACACAAAGACAAGTTGTTGTTCATCGTATGTCATTCACTATCACCCTTCACACTAAAATCCTTCACACTAAATCCTTTCACACTATATCCTTTCACACTAAATCCTTTCACACTATATCCTTTCACACTATATCCTTTCACACTATATCCTTTCACACTATATCCTTTCACACTAAATCCCTTCCAATAAATCCTTTCCCACTAAAACCCTTCCAATAAAACCTTTCAAACTAAAACCCTTCACGCTAAAACCCTTCACGCTAAAACCCTTCACGCTAAAACCCTTCACGCTAAAACCCTTCACGTTAAAACCCTTCACGTTAAAACCCTTCACGTTAAAACCCTTCCACTGAAACCCTTCCACTGAATCCCTTCCAGTGAAACCTTTCACACTAAAACCCTTCCACTGAAATCCTTCCACTGAAACCCTTCCACTGAAACCCTTCCACTGAAACCCTTCCACTGAAACCCTTCACGCTAAAACCCTTTACGCTAAAACCCTTTACGCTAAAACCCTTCCACCAAATCCTTTCACACTAAAACCCTTTCACTAAAACCTTTCACACTAAAACCTTTCACCTAAAACCCTTCACACTAAAACCCTTCACACTAAAACCCTTCACACTAAAACCCTTCCACTAAAACCCTTCCACTAAAACCCTTCCACTAAAACCCTTCCACTAAAACCCTTC
>JACXGM010010820.1:0-25890 GCA_016801145.1 Umbra pygmaea | reverse complement strand
GCTCCTCCGCCCGCCGGCCGCGACGCCAGCGCAACAGCGAGAGCCGCGACTCCAGTCACGCCTCCGGAAATGGAGCGGCGGTAGATGACCCGGTGGACGAGCTGCCCGTTCAGCCGCGGGAGAAGAGGTCCAAGTCGGCGAAGAAGAAGAAGCGCAAGGCCAAGCAGGAGCGCGACGCATCCCCGGTGGAGTTCCCTATCGACCCCAACGAGCCGACCTACTGCCTGTGCGAGCAGGTTTCCTATGGGGAGATGATCGGCTGTGACAACGACGCCTGCCCCATCGAATGGTTCCACTTCTCCTGTGTGGGGCTCACCTACAAGCCCAAGGGAAAGTGGTTCTGTCCCAAATGCAGAGGGGACAGTGAAAAGACTATGGACAAAAGCCTGGACAAGAACAAAAAAGACAGGAGATCCAGGTAATAGTGACAAGGCCTCGCTTGTACCTCTTCTCCCAGAACATGGCTGAACCCGAGGGTAGATTTAGTAATTTGAGGGATGACCATTGTCTAGTTGGGAGAGCACAATATGAACATTAAGTTTATCAGCACTTACTCAGAGTAAAGGACTCGAGCAATGCTAAACTGGTGCTGTTACAATACTGGGGACCCATACTAAGGCAAAAGGAGGTTATCATGTGATGTTTGCTGTAAGGGTCGTTCATCTGACGCTGCCGCCGTCTGTCACTGCTGTGGTTTAGACTTGGCAGAACGGAAATCAAGCAGCTAAAAGAAAAATCTTGGCTTTCTGCCAGCCCATTCAAACATTTTGATTTAGTGTACCCCCCAAATATATCTAATGTCTGCTCTTCTTTTTGTGAAAATGAATACATTCTATTCACCCAATATATTTTGTTTTCAGTTGAGCAGGCTTAATTTCATATGTGGTTAAAAATAAAATCTGTTTCAACTTAATGAGTCTCAATTCATTGATTGGATTACTGTACCAGATGGGTTTTTGTTTGTATGGCGGGGGTGGTTGTCTTTAAACTGCTGTGTCACTGTCTTTTGTGGTGTTGACACTTAATAAATTACTTAACGTTTATTTTAAATAAGCTCACATGAGCAGAACGTGGGTTGGTCATATGCTGTAGGTCTGGAAAGGGGCTTTATTGCTGGTGAACATATTCTACATACCATCGTCGAACTCTGATTTAATTACATAAGTGACATATTTTTTTAATATCCAGTAAAACAACTGAGTGTGACCAAGCCTTTACATTTTACAATACATTGTTACACTGTTTGATAACCTTGATCGAAGGCAGTGTTTCTCAACAGGGGCGGTACCACCCCCCAGGGCCGTTCAGAAGACGACAGGGGTGCTGGAAGCGATATTTTGGAAAGGCCCTACGAAGCGTTTAAAAAAAGCGACCAACTGTGGCACAATCTCAGGCTCTAATCATCAGTTGATCGCTCGTACTGTACGGTTTGTGAGATAATAACGTTTGACAAACATACTTGTCAATCGTTTGGAGGGTAAACGTTCAAAGGTTTTTAACGCATGTCCTCAAAATTACTCCATCAGATTTTTTACCTCCTTGAAATTGTCTGAAATTAACACCAATTGCAGGTATATTTTCAGTTATGTGAGTAAATCTCAGAGAACTAAATATTTGTACCAAAACAGTAATGTAATAATTACATCTGGCATGATGGCTCAGAGGAAATTATTGATGTTTGCATGCAGTGTTGTTGAGTGGTCTGACTATTCTTTTGTTGTAATGATTAACCTAATCCGTTTAGATTCTCAATTCAAGTATTATTACTTTTAAAATGAGACAATTTGTTATATTTACAACAAAATTATCTGTTCTTTAAATATGTCTATAATTTGTTTGCACCACACTGATCTAAACAGGAAAAAGTTCTCACACATGGCTGGAAATACTTGCATCATTTCGAACCTACCAAAAAGCAGGGGGCAAACATGATTGTTTCCTGTGAACTGTGTAAAGGCCTGATCAGTGGTAAGAAAACATTAAGTTCATCTTAGATTGAAACAAGTGTTTGTCATTTATAAATTATATTTTCACCTGTTACTCCAATAAACATGCATTGAAAACGTCAAATGTGCATTAACCCTAAATGAGAAGGCATGTTATGGTACTTTTCACCTTTTATTACATGCGTAAGGTATGCCAGGAAACATGCACTCAGAATGGGTGTAGCCTATTTGTGCCAATATACATGCACTTTGGTATAGTAACTTTCCCCAAAACTGTTTGCAGCTCAGTTTACCTTAGGGGATAGCTAGCTATGCTATGATGCCTAGGCTGTGGTGATGAGTTGTGTGTGTTGGCTACAGTATGATGCTGAGGCAGTGGTGATGAGTTGTTCGCTGTGGTGATGAGTTGTTCTGTGTGTTGGCTACAGTATGATGCTGAGGCTGTGGTGATGAGTTGTTCTCTGTGTGTTGTTTAAATTGTTTAAATTGTTTTGCTCTGGCCTCTAAGTTTGTATTCAATATATTACCTTACTATCTCAATGAAATGCACTGTAGTGAATGTATATGTGACACAAAAAGTCAGCACATTATTTTGGCCGGTAAAAATATGCTTGGCTGATTAATTTTTTTAATCTACCAGTCCCCTTGGCAGGTGAGCCAAAAAGTTTATTTTGGATACTGCCCCTTGGTAAGTGCCTGCTTGTTTTCTGTTGGAACGATTCACAAGAATGATTGTTGGGCATTTCTGATTGGCTGTTATTTGTGTCCTGGGAAACAAAAAAAATCTGTTGTTTTTCATACAATTACATGCTTTTTTGATGATTTGATGATAACAATAGTGAGAACAAAAATAATAACAACAACAACAATAATAATTATTAACATTCAGAGCAATTAGTCTACATGTTATTTGATGGGGGGGGGGGTAAGGCTCCTTGTTAATGTATATAGGGGTCGCTGGCCCAAAAAAGATTGAGAACCACTGTCTTAAGGTAACAAACTCCTCCTCCTGGCTAGAAGAGAACTGACATCACCCAGAGCCTAGTTCCTCTTCAGGTTTCTTAGGGTCAGACCCTAATAGATTTTTCTCTGCCTGCTCTGGTATCTTCATCTTCGCTACTACTGGACTCTTGGAAGACATCGTCCTCGTTGGTGCCGGCGTTTCTGGACAAAGTGCTGCCCTGTGGTTGTGATGTCATCCTGACGGTGATGAGGGCGGGGCTGTGGCAGAGGCCTAGCAGGACGGTGCTGCTCTGGTTCCCTGGTCCTCTTAGGGGGGTCAGGCACTGGAAGTGAGCATCAGGGGACAGGACAGACAAGACGATACAGGCCTCCAGGTCCCACAGGCTGAGCTCGCCTGTGGTTGGAAAGAATCAACACGTGAACTACCACCTGAGTCACACCTGTGATATGAACACTGGAAAAACCACTCAAATTTGACCTGAACGTGAACACAATGGCACTGTTAGGTGTCGGTGAACAGCCACTCCAAATAAACTGGCTACAGATTGGGTCTGTGCACCATTTATTTTTAACCATGCACTTTAGAATGGGACAAGATATTCTTCTCGCCAAGTGGTTGAATGGCACCTACAACTCGCCACTAAAAGAATTAATTACAATCTATTTAGACTTAGAATTAATTATTCTTCACTGTAGCTGTTTTGAATGGTCCTCCTATGTATGTGTCAAGAACACATCATTTAAACATGTTTGAGAAATAATTAGAAAATCGCCCAAGAAGTGCCAATATACATATATAAGCTACTTGTGATGCAATGGCTGAAACGATGGTCCTACCTGCTAGTAGAAAGGCTTTGGCTCCGTGCTCAGTAAGGTGAAGTTGGCTGGACAGTCCTAGCGTTAGGCCGCCATATCCAGGGATAGTCTTGTGACTCCTCCGGAACGGATCCCACACCTTTAGTCTGGTTAAGAGCAAACAACAGTGAGCTGTTACCATAAAGACAGAAATATGAGGACCAATAACGAGCCCAAAGGATATGTAAATATGTAGTGTTGAGGGATTCTGCTCGTTACTCTTACTTGTTACATCCCATGACCCCGAAGGCGACTCGGCTAGCGTCGTCCGTGACGGCCACGCAACAGACATCCGGCTCATTCTTCAACCTTTTCCTTACCTTCACACGTGTGATGAAACGCAGTCAGTTGTAACGGTAGCAGCGCCAGAAATGGCTGACTGCAATTTACAGACGGACAATAAAAGCAATTGTGTTTGAGCCTGCCTTCAGGGACCACATACCGCGCCTGTCTGCAGCTCCCAGACGGTGAGGTAGGAGATCCGCTGGGCCTGGTTGTAATTGGCCAGCACCAGGTGTCCTCCAGTGTGTGTGAGAGCGGCAGCGTGGAGGGTGAGCAGAGACGCCCTGTCCTCCAGGGTCTGGAGGTGGTCCTGGGACCCCACGCTGAACACATTAAGGTGGTGCGAGAAGTAGGAACACACCACCACCTGAGGGGGGAACGGAGGCAGCAAGTAAAGCTGTTAGAGCATTGGGCTGTTAACTGGAAGGTCGCTGGTTCGAATCCCAAAGCCATCAACATCTGTTTATTTATCCTTAAGCAAGGAACTTAACTGTAATTACACTTAGAAATTGCTCTGGATGTTAGTTCTACTACTGAAGTGTTTGTAAGTGTTAACAGCAGAGGTAAAACGGGAATCCCTGTCACTAACAATCCTGTTTACACTGTGTGCACAATTATTAGGCAAGTTGTATTCTTGGGTAATATTATTATTGAACAACTACAGTGCTCTAAAATGTAAATACAATTCAAACCTGAATATTTAAGAATGTAAAAGCAAGTTCTTGGCTTTCTTTGGAGAATATCCGTGTGCACATTTGTTGTGCAACTATTAGTGTGCAGAATAATTATGCACCTAAATGAAAAACAAAAAGTTTCCCATCTCACTTGTTGATTTTAATCAGTTAAAGTGAGAATTATAAACAAACAAACACATTTTTTTAGAAATAAACATTTCAGAAATTTCAGAAAAACCAATCAATGACCAATATAGACTACCCTTCTTTTCAATAACAGTCATAAGCCTTCCATTCATGGAGTCCGACAGTTTCTTGATCTGTTGACGATCAACTTTTTGTGCAGCAGCAACCACAGCCTCCCAGACACTGTTTAGAGCGGTGTATTGATTTACTTCACTGTGAATCGACCGATTAAGAAGGGACCACAAGTTCTCAATAGGGTTTAGGTCAGGTGAGGAAGGGGGCTGTGTCATTATTCTTTAATCTTTAAGGCCTTTACTGGCTAGCCACACAGTGGAGTACTTTGATACATGCGATGGAGCATTGTCCTGCAGAAAATCATGGTTGTCTTGAACGATGCAGACTTTTTCCTGTACCTCTGCTTGAAGAAAGTGTCTTCTAAAAACTGGCAGTAGGTTTGGAAGTTGAGTTTGAGTCTATTCAACTAGCTGATCTTTAATAATACCAGCCCATACCAGTACCCCACCTCCACCTTGCTGGCATCTGAGTCGAAGTGGAGTTCTGTGCCTGTTACTGATCCAGCCACGGGCCCAACCATCTGGTCCGTCAAGACTCAAAAGTCACTCTCATCTCATCAGTCCATAAATCCAGATATTTCTTGGCACTCCAGGTAGGTTGCAGTTCTAGAATATGACATCACTGGAAGATAATGGGTTCCTGGTAGCTTCACATTTGAGTCTTCTCAAATCTTTGGCAGATAATTTGCATCTCTTAGATCAACAAGTTTCTAGTGACCCTGTGGACTATTTGCAACAAAACGTTTAATGAGTCTGTGATCATGCCAAAATATCTTAGCAATTTCAAGAGTGCTGCATTCTTCTGAAATAATTTCAACAATGTTTTACTTTTTCTGAGTCAGTTAAATCTCGTTTTTGGCTCATTATGCCCGAGGAACAGAAGCTGCCTAATAATTATGCACACCTTGATATAGGGTGTTGATCTCCTTAGGCCACACACTCCCTCATTACACAAACACACATCACCTGATATGCTTAAATCCAATAAGCATTCCAGTTTATAAAGCTCGGGGTTGGAACATATGCATAATAATGATGATATGGTCAGAATACTGACTTGCCTAATAATGGTCCACACAGTATAGACATTTTACTACACTGGAAGCATAGTGAATGTGGCTGAAACACATAAAATGAGTGAAACTGACTCGTCAGCCAGAACCGTCCTCACTAATAGCTCCGCTAGCTAGCTTAAGCGCAGGGCAGGAGGTAGCCTAACTGGAGTGACGTGGTATCACCTGTTCACCTGTTGGTCCCCACTGAGGAGGTACTGGTGTATGGAGTTGTATTTCTCCCTGTCCAGTCTGTGCTGCACCTCCTCCTCTCTCTGAGCCTCCCTCCGCAGCCTCCTCTCCTTGGCAGAGTGGCGTTCTGCCCGTCTGTCCCAGGGCAGCACGACAACTGGAGGACAGCGCGACACAGCAAAATGAACACATGCATTATACAACACTTTTGCTGCAAGCATTAGGTCACAAGGGAAACGGTAAAATAAATAAACATGTACGTGTCACTGAAAATGGTTCAAGAAAAGTCTCTGATGAAAAGCTAAGCTAGATCCATGTGTGCTAATTTTGGCAGAGTCTTTGGTATTGCTATCCTTGGTCTCTGTGGTTACCTTTGGTGTCTAGGGCTGGCTGTATCCACCGTTACCTGTTTTCTCCATGGGGGGTGTCAGAGGTATCTGGGACGACCCATCTGTCATGGTTCTGCTGTACAGGAGCGACTCTGTGTGGGACACATTCATTCTCCCTCTGACATACCCAGACTCCAGGTCCCACACTACCAGATAGTCCCTGACAACAAAAGGAACACTGGACATTGTGCCAAAACTACCAAAACAAATAAACAAGAAAAATCATTAGGGTCAGACAGACCCAATACGTTCTGTTTAAAATGTTCCACGGCCAAACACTTTGTTTGGCGGAATGAGAAAATGCAGGTTAGATATCCATGTCCTAAAACTGGTTTACAAAAATTAGACAGCCCGTATCAGCAACAATACAACATCAAACCTTTTGAGAATTACCCCGCTGGTGGGTTTGGGGAATTATCTGGTATGTGGAGTCAGTACTTGAAGTTTGATGGCACTTGTTTTAACTGAATCTCTCTCACCTCGTCTCAGACAAGCCCAGGAGTAGAGGTCCCTCCAGAACCCTGTATTCATGTTGGGGACACTGGACGATGTTGAGGCCACACTGCCTCCTCACATAGCTTCTCTTGATCAGGTCGTAGACCAGTAGAGTCTATGGGGGCAATACAGGGGTTAACAGAACCACAAAGAAAAATTACAACAAAAACTGAAACAGAAAAATATCTGTCCGAAGAAAAACAAAGGTGATTTATTTAGCAATGGATCCAATATGATTCAATTTGAATCCCAGGCACACAGATTCAGAATGAGTCCCAGGCACATTGATTTAGAATGAGTCCCAGGCACATCGATTTAGAATGAGTCCCAGGCACACTGATTCAGAATGAGTCCCAGGCACACTGATTCAGAATGAGTCCCAGGCACACTGATTCAGAATGAGTCCCAGGCACACTGATTCAGAATGAGTCCCAGGCACACAGATTCAGAATAGGTCCCAGGAACACAGATGACGAAAGTGGCAGTTTTGACCTGAAACACAGTTGAGGGTGTGTCCATGAAGGTGGACATCCCTCTGTCTGTCAGGATGTACAGCTTCAGGTCATAGATCAGGGCCACATCTGTTCGGCCATAGAGCCCGTGCTCCACTCTGACTGGCCGCCCTGTGAACCTTGACCTGGCCAAGTTCCAGACCTGCACCATGCCAGGCTGTAGGGACCTGCACACTGCATATCTGCCACCAGGGGGAGACAGACTACCAGGTTAGAGCAGATGCATGAAACACGTCTCCACATTGTAAAGACAGCGACATGAAGAAAGAGAGTTATTAAGACAACTGAAATATGGTTGTAACTGGGGTTGTTTTTTAAAAGTGTTGATTTTAGGTGTAGAGCAGGGGTTTTCAACTCTAACCCTACGGGGTCCAGAGCCTGTAGGTTTTCTGTTCTACCTCAACATTAATTGGAGTCACCTGGTGAAAAAGGGGAGTGGATCTGGCTTCGAGGTCCAGAGTTGAGTATGAGGGGTGTAGATTGTAACAGCGGTAGGTTTTCACAGTGGTCTTTGTCAATCAAGGTTGGTTGTTTCAGCGGAGCTAAAAATGAAACCAGTTTGGACTTCAACTCATGAGGTTCCAAAGAATACAGTAGAGTCAAAAATGACCACAGCTTCTTCAACTTTGCCCGGAGGTCTCCCACGAGGCAACGCAACTTGGTCAATCATTGCCAGGGTTTAGGGATAGATAAGACAGATTATCTACCTTGCCACGTCGCAATCCAGCCTGTAAATTCAATCACGAAAGTATAGTTGGTGAGGGTGATCATCCCACACAGGATCTGATTAAAGACTTCCATGTTGGATGAGCAGTGTAAAGGTAAGGAAAATGTTGAAGAACGAGCCGGATGTCTGTTGCGTGGCCGTCACGGATGACGCCAACTGATTCGCCATTGGGGTAAAGGGGTGTAACAAGTAAGAGTAACGAGCAGAATCCCTCAACACTACATATTTACATATCCAATCACTGTGGGGCTCGTTATTGGTCCTCATATTTCTGTCTCCATGGTAACAGATAAATAGGGAGGGGAGAAAAATTTGGCTCAGAATATAAATTAACAAATCGTGTGACAACCATCCCCGGTCTCCCCTATTGTTGTCGACACTGCTGAAAGTGCAAGGGCAGTAAAACAGGAAGCCCCACCGTGGATGTTTCCCCATGGGGATGACCTCCGCACTGCCATCACGCTTCAGCTTGTGGACGTTGTAGGTCAGCGTCTGGTCGTTGACCCTGGAGGACAGGTTCCACATCCTCAGGTAGCGGTCCCCACTGCATAGCCCCACGCAGAACCGCAGATCCTGACACACACCTGCACACAGAAAGAGGAGGGCAAGAAACAGGAAATGCTTTCCCTGACCGTAGCTTAGAAATGGTCCGTGTTACTGAATGTCAGCCACTGAGTTCACAAAAAAATAATTTAGCCAAATCCCAATAGATGAGGCTCACTAATGAAGATAAGCGCATGGGTCAGAATTAAGTGAATAATAATAAAAATAATTATGAGCAATATGCATTTCTTTGGGTAAAAGAAAAGCTAGGTCTCAAAGTTGTTGTTTTCAATACTATAGCTCAGGGGTATTCAACTCTGGTCCTGGGGGGCCGAAACACTTCAGATGTTTTATTTTACCTAGTAGTTAATTGCAATCACCTGCTTTCCCAGGTATAAACCCGTCCCTTTTCAGAAAGAGAAACCAAAAATCAGAAGTGTTTCGGCCCTCCAGGACCAGAGTTGCTGACCCCTGCTCTAGCTCCTCCCATTCTGAGAATAACAACACAATCTTTCAGGATGTTTAGAATTCCTCGTTATCAATACGTGCTTAGAAATGGACCTCTTCAATTCAAACCACAGGTTTTCAATCTGTGGTCGCTAGTAAAGTATTTTTCAAACTTAATGGATTTGAATGGCTAACTGAGGTCTAATATTGAGTCTACTACCAAATTATGCATAAACAACATGTTACACATCGAGCCCAATAAGAGAGGTTTAAAGAAATGTTTTTTTTTGCTTATTATAAAAATCTCAGATGAAGTATTTAAGTGCCTTGGTCAAGGGCACAAACTACATTTTTTCAACTTCTCTGCTCTGAAATTTACACCAGCTAATTGTTGGTTAACCGCTGAGCTACCAGCCGCCCCAAATCTGTGCCAAGTTCCCACAGCATCAGGTTCCACGCAAACTTGAGGCGGGACAGATACACACCTGTACTCAGTAGCCCAGGAAAATGGACAATATGTTTGTGGTCCTCCGTCTCCAAGTTCCAGGTCACAATCTGCGTGATACCGGTTCTGGGCGAGGGGCAGAATGCCACTGCATAGGTACCCTCATGGTTGACAGTGACCTGGGAAATGTAGTCCTGGCTGCAGCCCAGGATGGAGCGCTCGTACTTAAAAGTAGCCGTGCTGAACAGCTCGATGTGGATGATTTCACCGTCCCGCTTGTACGGGTACCTTGTAGGAAAACACAAATAAGTTGAAATAATAAAAACTTGTATAATGTAAGTTTGTGGTACTCAAAACATTCCCAGAACGTTCCCTATTGGTGACCCAGGAAAGTAAACGTAAATAGAACATTCCCTTAAGTTTGGTTCCTAAAAAAGAACCAAATGGGAACCATAAGCGAACGTTAGGGGAACGTTCTGTGTTTGCGGGGATCGTACTGTGATTGCAATGACATATTAAAGACGTCCAAATGCACTCTGCCCATAATACCTTTTTTCATTATGCATAATAAATAATAAATTCTGTGTTCCGTGTTGTAAGGTGCATTATGAACTGGGCTGTTTGAATCCTAGAAGCTGATTGCCTGAAAGGCATGCTATATCAGATCATATACCACAACATGGGGTATGGCATCACATCAGCTCTAGTTGCATTGGTACCTGGATTATAATGGATACAGGGTACCTCAGGGATTGGTCGAATTTTCTGGTGCTATATATTGCCAAAATACCACAGCTAACAACTGTTCTTAGACATGACACTTCACTGACAGATATAAAGCCTTTAGCTGTGGTATTCTGATTAAAAGCCCACACACTTCAGATGTTGGCTAACTCACCCCACTGGTAAAAGTAAAACAGGTACCTGCAGAAGAGTAGTAGATACTGAGGTGTCATTTCCACTCCCTGGATGGAGGCAGAGGCATGTTGGGCTTTGAGGATGGACAACACAACTCCTCGTCTGGCACTAAGCACCACAGCCTGAAGCCCAGACCTGAGAGCCAAACACACCGTTCAGAGGCCCAACTGTAAAACATGCTGCATGTAGAAAAGTACAGGGGAATACAGTCACAACACACAAGAAAAGAAAAAAGAACGTGAGCACACATGAATCACATTCTTTATAAAAATATTAATCCAACATTGTTTTAAATTCCCTTAGAGTAATTGATTAAAATTATTTTGAATGTGAGGCACAGGAAAACTATAAGCTGATTTCCCTAAATTTGTGGAGGTCGAGAGTTAACAATCCCTTAGAGAAGAATGACAAATCGTTTTGAAATCATAACGAAGAGGAACTCCTTTAACTGCTAAGTGAAATACCACCATGTGCAGCAATATTCAAAACCTGTTCCCCCAAGACAAAATTGTAAAACAATATTCATCTTCATTTTCCCTTGTCATTCCTAATCGTAACTATTCACACATTGTTACAACCCTGAAAAAACTGTAGTAATACCATTAGGCTTTTTAAAATGTGTGTCAATTTTAGCTAGAATTTCAGATTTGTATTTGATTTATTTATATATCTGGCTAATTTTTGCTTTGCCTTTGTAAACAGATATGTCCCATGCCAAAATAGACAATCATCTGAAAGGAGACAAATAATCTAATCTAAAACAAAGAAACAGAGGGAACAAGAAGGTAAGAAAAACAAAAAAAGATTAAAGCAGATAAGAGGGAGACAGACAGACCAACCGGCTGACTGACAGCAACAGACAAAAACTGACAGAGATGACAACACTGTACAACACTGTTAATTAGGCAACAACGTTTTGGCTACTCAAACCGGAAACTGTCTGAATCCAATTACAAGTCTGAATTACCACCAAAGTCAGAACTAATTGTACAGGTTTTGTATAGATGCAATGCAACTACAATATGAAAAATTGACATGACATAATATAAATACAGTCAAGGGACTTTGCAATTGCCACTTCTGTGAATGGCAATCACCAGACAAACAGCTCCCAGTGTATTACAGGGCAAAAACTATAGGACACACGTATTTTTGTCTCGACCATAGCATCCAATTTGTCTGTTTGTCTACAGCCTGTTTAGGAGGGTTGGTTCTGCCAGTCGATTACATTAACGATGACGTCCACCACCCTCACATCAAGTTATAAAATTAGATTAAGACGGGTCGTTTCATGTGTCAAGTACACATGGAATCATACGTCCATCTGACAGGGGCTGCGTTCGGAAAACGTGCCCAAGCCTTCAAGAGGACTGGATTACAGAGCATTGGAGAGGTGGTCTGAATAATTTAATAGCTTTTTCAAAACCGCTGGCATGAAACCAAGATACTAAGGCTGATCTGATTTCACAATGTGTCGATGACCACATGTCAAATGTATTTAAGAACAAGGCCCAGAGAACAGACATCCATGGATTAATACTGTTTATTATGATTTATGATGACTTATTATGACTGACTATTACTGTATACTAGTGACATCAGAGAATAAACATCAAACAAAGACCCAAAGCTGCTTCTTCAAGACAGTAGTTCATTTGGACAGGGCTACAGGGCCCCCATCACACCCCCCCTTTCACATGTTCCACAGTTGCCCCACCCTCTTTCACAAACTCCACAGTGGCCCCACCCTCTTTCACAAACTCCACAGTGGCCCCACTCACTTTCACACCCCCCCCCCACAGTGGCCCCACCCCGTTTCACACACACCACATTGGCCCCACCCCCTATCACACACCCCCACAGTGGCCCCACCCCCTTTCACACACCCCACAGCAGCACCAACTCCATATTCACCCAAACCATTGTAAGAATTACACCTTTATAAAATGTATTCTTCCCAAAATTAGAACTATTTACAGAGGAATGATGACATTTGATGTTCCCAGTTTATCGAAAGTAAAAAACACTCTGGTCAATTATTTACTTTTTAAAAGAAGATTATGTTTATCCAACGATTGTTGTTTGGGCTCCTGCGTTTCACAGTTAGCAAGCATTCTTAAGATGAGCTGCGGAAATGTGGGTCTAAAGTTCATTACCTAGGATTTGAGAACACAAGACCATCTTTAATCAGCCAGTAGCATCTAAGCCTTTGTCATCATCTATGTGTGTAATGTATCTCTTATGTACTGTCCTGTTGGATGTTAACCTCTGAAACAGTCACATAAGAACAGATCAGCGTGCGCGTGTGTTTTGTATTGAGTATTGACTATTGTGTTGTGTTTTGGAATTTGTACAGGCAGGGACCTGAATAAAAGCATAACAGCCAACCTGTAAGCAAACAGAACAAAGTCTTTGATGCAGCTGTGAGACACCAGTATGGATTGGTCTTTGTGGATGGGATCAAACTCCAGGGTGATGTTCTCACACCACAGCAAAGAGCACGACGTGCCCAGATCAAACACCTGGAGGTCACAGACAGGTCAAAGCATCACCATGGTGACAAACATCTGAAAACATGTTTATACACTGTCCAAATATGTGTCGTAGATGTTCATATTTCATCTGAATTATACCTTAACCACACGGCTGCCGTCATAGAAGATCACCAGCAGCTGGCTGTCGCAGGCTGTGGTTACCACGGGAACGTCCATGCGGTCATTCTCACAGTAGATCACTTTTCCAGAATCCAACTCTCTCACCTGCAGACGAACCGTAGAAGCACACCATCCATCAACTGTTGTCGAAAGTACCAACAGTACAAACATGGCCGTCAACTCAAGTGTCATAAAGTCAAGGAAAGTGATCCATCCAGTCTGTAGTCTGACCTGCAGGATATTCCCCATACAGACCACCAGGACGCCGTCCGCCCGGCAGAGGGTTAGGGAGTCCCCCACCACGCCCCCCACCCCATCCAGCATCCTGACAACCTTTCTCTGTTCCAGATCCCACAGCGTCACCGTGCCGTCTGCAGCCGCGCAGGCCGCCAGCATGCCCCTCCCTGCCCCAGTCAGAGCCGTTACTGTGGATGTGTGGCCTGGTGAGATTCCACAGGAAAAGGCCTTAAACATGGAGTATGCCATTCTAGCCACTGGTTGTAAAAGTGGCCCTACTGAGCTAAAAAAGGGCTCCTGAAAATGGTGTACTGCCATGTAACATGAACAGAATATTACACATCCAAGCCAAAACTAGAGGTTTTAGCTAAACTAAACTACTCTTTTCTAATAGCAAAAGTGTGAGACTGCATCAAAAACATGAGATTAACATGGTATGGCATTAGAATAGCATTTAACAAGGCAAAAACTAATTAATGATTCATTTTATTAACAGTTTTGCTACCGGAGAGAAGTGTTTGTGGGACCACACCCGGGGGCAGCAGACAAGTGTAGGAGGGCACCAGGACGGGCAGAGGGGACCGAGCACACTGGGCCAGCAGAGCATGTAGGTAGCTAAACTTCTGCGGGTCACCTGGTGAGAAGAAACCATTCCTCTGAGTGTTAGCATGCGGCTGGATGCCGGGCCTCAACAAGGTGTTGTGAAGCTTTACCTGGGGTCACGGGGCGGTCCTCTGCCATGACCTGTGCCAGACGACCCAGGAGCTGGGAGGCGAGCTGGCACGGGTCCCGGAGGAGAACGGGTCTGGAGAGCTCCAGAGCGCCAGATAACAAGCGCACGTCTACCAGCCCACTAGCAGATGGGAGGAGCATAGAAATACAATAAATGGAACTGGCATCCTCAAACAAGGTAAAGAGTAGTTATTTTCAGTGTATATCTATGGTCACCTTTTCAGCAGCAAAACCTGTCTGACGGAACCATAGAAATAGAATGGATAGAAAGGCCATTGAGCTGCTTGGCGTTGTAATTCGATTAGTTACACAACAAAATGGCAATTGTTGTTAGTTGTCATCGGTTTAATGCGGAAGTAGGCCGCTAGATCTTTGCAATGGAATGGTACACGTAAAAATAGCTGCCGCTCTGACCATTCTGCTACATTGATTTGAATTGGAATGGCCTTTCTATCCATTCCATTTCTATGGACTGAACCTACTTCTGGGGCATGGCGGCGTCATTCAGGTCCTCCTCTACATGGAGCAGAGACAAACCCCAGGCCTTGTGGAGCAGGAAGTCGTAGTTAAAGAAACACTCTGAAAGTAAGGCCAGCGTCTGGCCCGAACGAACCAGGTGGTACGGCAGGCCATGGAGCTTCCTCAGGTTGAACACGTAGCTGCGCGTGGAGTCCCCTTCCTCCTGTAGTGTCCACACTAGCGGCTGAAATATATGTGCGTGTTTGTTGTCCCTACCCCGGAAGTATTCGGCGTAGTCGGCGTGCAGAAGCACGCGGGACTCAGCGGTTCTGAGGTAGCGTCTCAGGCACACGCGCTCCAGCTCGCAGTGTGTCCATCGGTACACCCATGTCCCGTCCGTCTCCACCTCGGTCAGGTGACCTCCCAGATCCCGCCTCAGCCGTGCCCACAGAACGCACGGCACCCTGGGAAGTCTGGAAGAGGATCTGGAGGACGGATAGGAGAGAACTACTTCCTGTACAACCTTTTCATCTCTCTCCAGCAGGTCCAGTAGCTCCTAATAAAAACATGGAATAAGTTTTATTTTGTACCAAAATATTCCCTCAAATAAAAATACATTTGGATCAAAGTTTAAATTGGGTGTGAAGCTTATATCCTCTAGCTTTTATCATAATAAAATATGTACCTCGAAGTCAGTTGCACTCAATTTTTTCATTACAACCTTCAAATCTAGGCCTTATTTAGACCTGGTACACCAGATGGGTGCAATTAATGAGAAGGTAGAAAAAAAACATGCAGTCTCCAGCCCTCGTAGGGTGAGATTTGAAAACCCCTTAGCCTAGCTATCTGAATGCCCTCAAAGCTCCCTACCAAGCTGGGTCACTAACCTCCTCCGTGACTCCGCCCCTGGACAGCGATATAACCGAGGCAGCACGTCTCACCAGCTGCTCCCCGTGGGCCTTCTCCAAGCTGACCAGCAATCCTACATAGAGCCCGCCGAGGTCGGCTGGGAGAACCGTACTGCCCTGGGGCGAGAAGGAGCTCCAGAGGGTGGACTGGGCATAGGCCGCCTCCAGGTAGAGAGGGGAGGGGCAAGAAATGCAGGCCTGGAGGAGGTGGTGCCACTGCCAGGCCTGGAGCCTGCGACGGCCCGCTTGAAGCATGCGTTCAAGAGCCCTGGTGATGTCATCAGGGCTGAGAGCCGGGAGGGAGAGAACAGTGGGCTGGGCTGTGTTCTGGAGGTGGAGGAGTTAACCACACGGAACATCAACATTTGAATAAGCTCTGGAAGAGTGTCTCAGATATACAGCCACCTCTAATACGTAGTGTGATGGGAAGTACTTTCTTTGGATTTAAAAGCAATCAATCACAATCAACAACTGTCCTCCCCATGCTTGGTGCACGTTACAACAGAGGGACAATATATAAAGTGTAGGCATTTCTAAATGGTAAAACCAGTACACAAAATACATGCATACAATCTATACTTTAGCCTACTGGTGTTTTGTTAGACTTCAATAGATAAAGAAAACAAATGTCTACCATCCCAAGAATTATAAACATTGTATTTATTGCCTTGTTTTTTTTCCTGATTCCTTCAGACTGGATGAAATATGCTACAACAAAATCACAGAATGTCCCATCCTTAAAGGCAGGCCTACACAGCAGTAGAATAAACAGTACAGTTTAACACCACATAAATCTGAGGAGTGCCCCTTTTCTTCTTTATGGGCGTGGCCTAAGCTGACCTGGAGGGTGTGGGCACAGGCAGACCCTGTGGTGGCAGAGAGGATGATGTGGACATGTGGAGGGAGTGGTGCTGACAGCCAGGAGAGATCCGCTCCGTGTTCCTCAGACAACTCATCCAGACCGTCCAACACTAGAACGGCAGGGCGGTCCGGCCTCACCCGACCCAGCAAGGAATGAAACTCATTCACCAGCTCAGGGAAGCCCTGGGTTGAACCAACATTGGTCAAATATATTTTGTTTGTTCATGCTAAATTGTGTTTGTACCTACTGGTGCGCTTATCTGACCTTTAACCTCCTGGGGATAGGTGTCAATAAATGTGTTTTTCTACATTAATTTCACATCTCCAGAATAAGTGTTTTCTCTGAATATGTATCCCCCCCCATATTCAGATGTGCCCAAGGACACAACGACATTTGGCACAGTCGGGGTTCGAACCGGCAACCTTCTGACTACAAATCTGACTCCCTAACCAGTGAGACATCTGACCCCCTATTCCACCATGTTACCTACTCAATGACAGTGTCAGCAGGTAGCTACCTCAGACAGGTCCATGTGGTGGCTATAGGCCTCAGCAAGCTGAACACACAGACTCTGCAGAACAAGTCGGACGTTCCGGCTGTCTCCCGTCAGGCCCATAAAACACAGCAGCACCTTAACATCTCTATGGAAGAAGAGATAAACCCAGTGTATGAGGTCTGTGGGCGTCGGACAAGACCACCTTAAAGGTCCTATTTGTAGGTTTTTGAGCTGCTACAACTCAAAGTGGTTTATTTATTATTATTAACTGAACTACTTTTTATTTAAAGTGACCAGTTTACAAACGCTGTAAAAACAGTCTTTCTTGATATTAAAAAGATGATGTACAGTAAATTCAGTAAATTCCCTACATTTTGCGGTGCTTTATTAAACACAAAAGCAGGGCCTAAAATGCATAAATATTATTAAACATGAACCGGTGCTTGCCCGTTGAAAAATGTTTTTTTTTAATTTTTTAAATAAATTTTCTACAGCTTTTGTGAGCCGATCACTGACAGAGAAAGTAGGTCTGTTTTCTCTATGCGACATTGTACACAGTGCAAATGGAACATTTTAACACCCTGCATGGAGCTGAGCCTCACTTTGTGATCCAGTAGGGGGCGAGCTGTGCCAGTCTGGCCAGGGTGGTGCTTTTGCCAAACCCAGGGGGACCCAGCAGGAGGATGGGCCGGGGTGAAGACCCCTCCTCCATAACTGTCCTCATCTCATCCAAGAAGATCTCTCTTAAAACATAGTTCTTCTCCCTAGAGAACAAGAGCGTTGACGTCTATATTCTATAAACTACAAAAACACATTTATGGCTAAATCACTTCCATTCTTATAATTTATGTTGAAATTTCAAACGTAATTGTAAACATTGTACCACAAACAAATTGTTTTTATAATCATTCCCTTTTCAATGTGGTTATGGATGCTAGTGATCCAGATTGCATCAGCCCATTAAAGAGTCGTTTGTTTACTAGATTCATTTGTTCTTTTATCCACGGCAATGGCAAAAGGCTTTGGCACCAAAACATCTGGGCTCAGGCTACGTAAAAACATGACTATACTTTCAAAAAAAAATAATGAAACCAAAGACATAATTACAGAGTTTGTCCATGGTTGGCATGGCGATCAACCTCCTCCTCGATCCTCCTTCTAGAAGCTTCTCTCCTCCTGATGTCATAGGAGTCTTTGGATTTGTTCACCTCTATGACTCTGGTATAAATGAAGAACATTACGCAGTCATATCTGAAAGTCAACATAATGGCAGATAAACTTGGAATAATGTGTTGTAACGGTGTTGAATGCCGTAGTGTCCTTGAGCAAGGCACCTTACGTGACGTTGCTCCAGGGAATGTCCCTGTACGTACCTTACTGTAAGGCACTCTGAATGACAGTGTCTGCTAAATGACTGAAATGTATTTGTTTCCTCTCACTTGCTCAGGGCGTTGATGACAGTCCTCTGGAAATGGGAGCAGATCCGTTCTGTGTAGAACCGATGGGAATGGTTCTGGTCTGGGTTGAGTCCGTTCAATCCCCAGCCCACATTGCGCTCATAGATGTTTGTGTGGCGTAACTTGAGTAAAGATTTTCAAATGTCAGTGGGCATCCTGGATGACTCTAAAATACATGTAGGCACAGTAGTG
This sequence comes from Umbra pygmaea, assembly GCA_016801145.1. Lineage (NCBI taxonomy): Eukaryota > Metazoa > Chordata > Actinopteri > Esociformes > Umbridae > Umbra > Umbra pygmaea. Next base: position 7,193 of record JACXGM010010820.1, on the reverse strand, counting down.
TTCTAGGACACTGAACTGTTGGCTTTCATTCTTTTTAAATTCTCAGCATGGGATTCTAGTCCCTGATTGGCCGACTGTCTGTTTCCTTCCTCTCTTTCTCCCCATTACTAGAGGTGGCAAAAGTACAAGTTAAAGTACTTTTCTGGGTGCAGCTGTGTTCACAAATTTTGGGAGGTTTCTAATTGAGGCCAAAATTACCAGTAGAGTTTTCATAGCTAATCAGTGATCTGAGATTTATAAAGTGTAAAACAATGATTAATTGTGGTAAATAGATAGTAATAAAATCCCATTATCTGTCATTTGGGTTTTATTTAGGGACTTCCCAAAATGGTTGAAAACAGCCAAGAACTTTTACTTCTACTTCTGCCACCTCTGCCCCCTACATAGCTGTTAACCTAGCATCTGCTTCTGGCTGTCCTGTTAACAAAATAAAAAACACCCCAGAACTTATCTAAAAACGATACAAAATTCTGTGCTGTCATTTTATTATTTTAAATCTTTCTGGTGACCCTTCTTAGACCTGGTGTACACAGACACAGACACAGACACACACACACAGACACACACACACACCTGTTTGTGAACCCGGTGCATGAACCCCTGGTGCGCTGCAGTGAGTGTTGGGTTGAGCTGCGGACGACCCCTCAGCAGGTCTATGTAATGGCCAGCCTGTGGGTCCCCCAGGTTGTCATGGAGATCAGGGATCACCCTCTTGTAGCAGTGGCAGTGTCCCTCAGGGGGGGCGCTGGGACCAAGAGCCTGGAGACCCTGTTCTATCTCCCAGTCCAGAACTGTGGGTAGCGAGCATACTGGTGGATGATCTGGGGAACAACCTGTTCTAGCATGTTCATTCGCCCTTAAAGACAGACATGATTTTAAGGTAGTCAACTGGGCGGGATTGCTGGATTTATGTCCAATCGGATCATCATGACGTTATTGGCCAATGATAAAGAGAAGAATGCAATACTGGTTTTAGCTGGCTCTGACTCCATCCCGGCATGAATACAAACAAACGTGGATGGAAGCAATGCGGCCGGCTTCTTGTACACCATCAGCGGAAATAAGGAAAAGATAACAATGAACAAATCCCAACACATACCAGTCCTGAGGAGGTGGGAAGCCCCTTCTAGCCCAAACACCTCTGTCCCGTTCCTCTGTAGCACCCCCCAGAGGCATAGGAGGGCAGCACACCACGCCATCTTCGCCTGGGCCCTCCGCTGTGCATTTCTACTTAGGAAGTCAGGCAGGTGGGTGCTACCAACATAGAGACAAATTACATCACCTAAATACCATTGGCTGGCAAACAACAGATCTACCTGCAGTCCAATAGGTCATGTCTGAGAGAGAGGAGTTGTCTTCTGTGTGTCACAGGAAAACTCCGAGTTTAAACTCACCTATAACAACAGCAAGAACAGTGTAAAACAACATTTCTGGGGCGACCAAATTCCCATGTTTGGGAAATAATACAACCTGTATATCTAGGAAAGCTGGGAATTTTGGAAACCATATTTTGCAAACATCTTACCTCACTGGCAACAGACGATACACAGGAGGGACACAGTTCTCATCCAGTCTAAACCACTTTTGAAGTAGGGCCAGGTCACGGTCGAAGTCTGCCCAGCACCTCGTCCCCACCGGAGATATCCGCATATCATCAGCGTCAGACAGGGAATAATGGGATACGGTACTTTCACCGGTCGTTATCCCGGAATTCTGAGCCGGAATTCCGGAATCACATTGAAAGTTGTGTTCTAGAAACGAGATGTCCGTGTTCCTTCCTGTGGATGCACTAGCCTGGGAATCAGTGTGGCAGTCATCCATTCTGGGGTGTTTTCTCCAGGACACCTTCTGTCTGTGTCTGTTCACCACGCTCAGGATGGACTCAAAGACTTCCCTGGAGATGCTGCTTGGCAAGGTCTGAACCTCACTCTTCTGGCCAAGGAATAACTTTGAAATAAACAAAACTAGTTAGAAGTTAGGAGTTTAGTTTGTGACTGGATGAAGAGTCGAAAGCATGCGGGAAGGTGTGTTTGCCAAGAGACATATTGTAAAAAATGTTGAGCTCATTGTTGAGACAAAAACAAAGGAATGACAGAGGTCTCACTATAAAGTTAGGACCTGGTGTTTCCTGACACCTTGTCAGGACCTCCAGATGCAGCTCTGCCGTGTCATGGCGATCGGAAACGGGGTCCCCCACACCGTTGCGCAGGTCTACCATCCTGAAGTCGTAGCCTCTCTGTTTACAGTAGAGGTACAGGCGGGGGAACACGTGCTCCATCAGTGCCTCCCTCTCCGCCACAGTGTCTGTCAGAGGAAGGCGTGGCTGATGTCAACCACATGGACACGTTTCACCTCTCTGTATGGTTAAGCAATAAGGTGGTGCAAGGCCAACATACCACACCTAAGAGCTGTTCTTATACAATATGCATTTCAGAGTGCCTGGACGCAGCGCTTAGACGTGATTTATTGGCAATATCACACGGCTGAGCATTTTGACCTGTCGCTCTGCATTGTGCATAAGAACATCCATGAGCTGTCGTATATCAGCTATACACAACCGCTCCCAGCACTTTTTTGCTTAACTACACTCTTAAACAACGAGCAGTCAGGATCCAAACTACCCACTTAATACATCTGTATAACACCACATTCAGCGCCGTTCAGGTTGGTTGTCTGTATTTGCAATTCACAGATCACTTTGGATTGGATCACTTTCAAATTGGATCAGGCTATTAAGCTCCACCCAACTGACTTCAATGCCAGAGCATGTTCGATAAGTACAGACCTAGAGCTCTTTATTTACACACTTACAGAGATAGATAGATAGATAGATTGATTGATCTTTATTAATCCCGATAGGGAAACTGGTTTGCCACCAACCATACAACCATCAAACACAACACACAACTAACAGACAAATACATAAATAATTCTGCATTAGAAGACTAATAGACCCCGATGAAACCCAATTTGTAAAAAAAATAAAAAAAATAATATCCCCCGGTTAAGTTCTTCATGCATCTACATGGTTTACATACCTACTAGTTCCCCTAGCTAAGTCCTCTACCCATCTCTATGGTTGATCCTTACCTTTGTATCCACCACATATGTAGACCATGAATCTCCTCTTCCTGGGTGGAGCAGCACGTCCTTCCGGGTCATCTGCTCTGACTGGGAGGTTCAGAGATCCACGGTCTCCTTCTGGCGTACAGGAAACATGGTCGTCCTTCATCTTGATGTTGAGGCCATTAAATGGCCCATCAGGTAGACGGGTCCCAAATTCAGGAGCGCTTTCTCTCTTTGCAGCGGTGTCCTGATCGCCCCCCAGAACCAGATTCCTTGCAGGGATGTTCTCCATACTACCAGCTCCTACTCTATATAGGGAAGATGTGGAAGGTGCTCTGTTCTAAAATAATCCACCCAAAGAATAGGATCAATTTTGTTTTCTTATGTCATTCATCCAAAATATCAATCACCCAATTAAAAAAATTAGATCAGCTATCTGTTCAGTTATATCAGATTTGTTGAAACATCAGTGTGGTTTGGCTCTCTCAACTCGAACGCGTACTTCACATTCTCAATAGATGCAGAACTTCATGCTCTCTCACCTTTGACAGGTTCTCAGGTCAGAGTTCTGTAAGGTGCTGCTAAAGCTGATGGTAGATGTGTCTTTGGGATGTGGAAGTGCTCAATCTCTTCTTGAAGGTGTCGGTGGATGAGTCTTTGGGATGTGGAAGTGCTCAGTCTCCTCTTGAAGGTGATGGTGGATGAGTCTTTGAGATGTGGATGTGCTCAGTCTCTTATTGAAGGTAATTGTGGATGAGTCTTTGGGATGTGGAAGTGCTCAGTCTCTTCTTGAAGGTGATGGTGGATGAGTCTTTGGGATGTGGAAGTGCTCAGTCTCTTCTTGAAGGTGATGGTGGATGAGTCTTTGCGATGTGGATGTGCTCAGTCTCTTATTGAAGGTAATGGTGGATGAGTCTTTGGGATGTGGAAGTGCTCAGTCTCTTTTTGAAGGTGATGGTGGATGAGTCTTTGCGATGTGGAAGTGCTCAGTCTCTTCTTGAAGGTGATGGTGGATGAGTCTTTGAGATGTGGAAGTGCTCAGTCTCTTTTTGAAGGTGATGGTGGATGAGTATTTGGAATGTGGAAGTGCTCAGTCTCTTTCTTGTTGCTACACTGATGCCTTTAGGAGAAAACAGGAGTAAACCCAAACACCATTATATAGAATTAATTGGTTGATAAAACATAGAGCAAATATCCTTGACGCTATGTAAAATATAATGTGTATGAAGGTAAATAATATCTGGCAAACTGCTAGTTAACAAATATACATATCTGAGCCAATGAGGTGGCTGAAATGAAAAGTCAGAAACTGTTCCTATGAAGAAGGAATTTAAAAACTGGTGCCTAACCATGCAATTTAATATTTACTGATGCCGAGGCAGTTTTATCATTGGTATTGTGAAAAATTAATTAATTAAATAACCATAAATGCAAATTAGTACACAAGAGTAAAAATCTGAAAACTTACTTCATTTTGGGAAGAAATTCATTACTACAATAAGTCAAAATGTTAATTTCTGTCAGAAATCTTATTTCTAAGGGTAGAGTCACTAGTCTACCTTCATGTGCTGTCCAGGCTGTCTTATCCCCCATCAGGCTTCGGCGGCACACCTTCACCATGGCTGACAGTGTCACGTATCCATTGTGTTTACAGAAAAGATAACACCTTTGGAAACTAATGGTGTTGTCCCAGCTGGCGTCGAAAGATTCATCTTCCACCAGCCTAAAGAAGTGCACTGACCCAGAACACACAAGCCCATAAGAGGTGTGGCAGTCCTTCAGTAACTAACCCTGGTTATACAATTCGTTGAGATGTTAACGGCAGTTTAAAAAAGTTCAACTTCAGACTTGTCTTTGATGACACAGACAAAACTTCAGACGGGCCTTCTATTATTTAATGATGTTTACACCCTTGGAATAGTACCCAGATACATCGCCGTAGGAAACAAATACTCCACACTCAAGTCTAGCAGCAGACGATGAACTCTGCTATTCACATTCAGCCATTTCTGTGTTTATAACATATAAAAAATGGTTGTACCCAAGTTGTTGTAGTAGTCTAACCCTCTTTGCCATAGACATTGAAAAGACATCTTTCAAGTTATTTTGCTCAGTGGGAAGCTCACGATTCTGGAGCACGCACGTCCCCTTGTGGAGCGGGGTTTGAACCCCGGGTCGGCCGCCTGTCTGAGCCATTCTTATACCTCTACATACCCGTCTCCCTAGCCTCCGTTTCCTACAAAAGTAATAAAAGAAAATACACAATAGCAAATATGTAATAACCATTTTCTTTTATTAAAAACTCCAGTTTGTCAGTTTATGGGGAAAGCAATATGCCTCTAATTCAAGGAGGCACATTGTCACAAATTCCATTGGTGTGTTTTGTAACATGTTGAGTTCCACGCAGTACGGTACAGCCATTACATTACATTTTATAACATGTTGGGTTCCACGCAGTACAGTACAGCCATTAAACATGAAGACCCGCTGTGAACTCCGACATTCTAAATCCATTTCAGTTCTGACATTCTAAATCCATTTCAGTTCTGACATTCTAAATCCATTTCAGTGTTCCTGCCAGCTCTGAATTCATGCAACCACAGACAAAGAGAGGAAGTGACAACAACAGATGTCTGAAATGTCCAACCCGACCAAACCAACAACTTGTTGATGATTCACAGATATAGCTCATTATGATAAATAACTTCTAAAACAACATTCAAGGTAGTGGCAATAATTTCATGGGTTGTACAAAAAAAACACCTGTGTCACAAAAATCTGTTATAACAGTATCCTTCATTATAAACCGGGTGGTTTGAATTCTGAAAGCTGATTGGCTGACAGCGATGGTATATAAGACCGTTTACCACGGGGATGACAGAACATCACTTTTTAGCACTATAATTGGAAACTGGTTTGTAAAAGCAATAAGGCCTCCCGAAGGTTTGTGATGTGTGTCAATATACCACGGCTAAGCGCTCTGTCCTGGCACTCTTAGCCATGGTATATTAGCCATATACCACACCTCATCATGCCTTATTGCTTAAATGTATCACTGTGGTGATTATTAGGTACATTTATTGTAATATGAATGTTTATCCATATTGCCATTTATGGTATGATTTGTGCTAACCAGAGGGCTAAACATTTCCCCTTCACCCTCATAGAGCAACAGTGAAATATGTCAGTACCACTCATTGTTTACAACAGTAAAAAAACACTAGCATGGCGCCAACACGGCTGCTTCGCTCCAATGCTTCTCCCACACCAATTCATAGTAAACACAACAGTTTAAAACAAAATAAGCAAAACACACACACACACGTGGTCTCTTCCAAGCAGATGAAAACACAGACCATGAATCAAGGGCCACACTGTGCATCTTAAACTCCCTCCCATCTGGAATGAAACTACCTGTACTTGTGACATCTGAGCCTCTTTCAGACTGACAAGTGGTTGATTGTGTTCAGGTTTCCCTTGGAGTGAAGCGGCCATCTTGAGTTTGGCATCTTGGCGTCTCAGGAAGGCGTCCACAGAGCAGCGCCAGGTCAGGTGGTCAGAGTGAGGTCGCCACGGAGACACGCCCTCTCCACCTCTCTCCATGGTTCGCTAGTCCTCATCTTTGCCACCCGTTTTGCTCAACTGATAAGAGCAACGTTGTAGAGAAACGTTTAGAAAACACTTGAAGCTCAGCTACAAACGAATAGTATTTAGATAGGGGATAGTTTTTTAAATAGTCTATGAGGGTATGTTTAGATTTTTTATGTACTTACATGCTGTAGTATCCCATTCAAGAGGGAAATGCAAAGAAAAAAACGTATATTAATTATGAACAGTGCTATTGGCAGCAAAATGAACTTAAGTGGTCAACAGCGCCCTCTATTGAAATAAAGCTGAATGAGCATGAGACAACAGCCCTGAACTGAACGTACCTTGATTACGTCGACCCAATCCCAACCTCTAGGAAGCTCCCCCTTGTTATCTAAAGGAATGACAAATAGAAAAAAAGACCATTAACAACCATGTTCCTGTAGAGCTACCATCCTGTAGGTTTTATCTCTAACCCTGTTCCTGTAGAGCTACCATCCTGTAGGTTTTATCTCTAACCCTGTTCCTGTAGAGCTACC
>JACXGM010010819.1:0-25778 GCA_016801145.1 Umbra pygmaea | reverse complement strand
TAATATCAGTTTTAGACAAGTCAGGAAAATAACCGTCTTTACGAGCTCATAACTAACACTCTTTTCTAGCACGTGAACGTTGCTTCACTCACGGTATCTGAGGGAGTCCTACTACTAGTTCCCATATATATATATACATTACAAGAGCTCCACCTAGTGGCATGAAAAAATCCTAACATCAGAACCAATACAACAATTATCATCATCAATTAGCCATCTTAACATCAAACCAAATCAATTCAGATGTATAAGTTATTGATAAAAACCCATGTAAGATGTCTGGGAGGCCTGAGTACAGTAGGGGTAAAACACTGTGAAACACTGGGACAAACTAACAAGCTACGACGTGACTCATAAGCATACAACATATCATTTTGAGTGAAAATACAAACACAAAATCCCAAAAAAATCAAAGGTACAAGACTGTGTACCTTTTTTTGGGATTTTCTGTTTGTTTTTTCACTCGAAATGATATGTTGTATTCTTATGAGTCACGTCGTAGCTGATTAGTCCAAGACATGATCTAAAACTCTTTATATACAGATTTTGGGAGAAATTAATGGGAAATCTACTTCCGGAACCGCAGCTCTCTCTGAGGAGAGCGGGATTGTTGAGGTCTATTGGCAAAGAAAGCCTGCGGTATACTAGATGTTCCCAACCTGGCGCGCACCAAAGTGACGTCATGGGAGCGCCGTAACTATTTCTATTCGTGCTGGTGCTCGCGACACTAGTCTTCGCCTGAACAGAGGTGTTGCAACTGAGGAGAGGCTACCGACTTTGATATTTCTACGGACTTGAAGAAGAAGAAAAAGGTAAACGATGGCAGAAATGACAACAGCATTGATGCTAATGTCAACAGTGGCTAAGATTATCTTAACTGTGTTGTTATGAACTATTTACATTTTTATTACCTGTGTTATTATGAATCGTTTACTATTCCCAACCCTGTGCGCTGCTCAAAAAAAAAAGGGTGCACTTGGCTCGAAATCCCCGTCACTTTGACGTGCGCCAGGTCGGGAACAGCTAGTGTACTGCAGGCTTAACTCCTCTAACAATGAGGAGGTGAGTTCATGGGGGACCATTCTATCCAATCAGTGTAGCTCTAGGTGTGTGAATCTTTGTCTCACCCTCAATGTGACAGACTCCTGGAAGCCATTCTGCGCATTAAGGGTCACACTCTCTTCAGCAAATTTTCTATGGCTTGTGTCCATAGAGCTTTTTAAGTACACACGGACATTGGTTTCTTCGGTGTAGCCAAACAACTGAATCACCACTCTCTCAGATGCATCCAGTCGGAGGACTTTGGGCGCAGTGACCAGGTACCTTTGGAGTGGTAAAAAACACAGTTACAGAAAATAGGCATTTCTCTGGCCCAGTGACGTCGCTAAAGCTATTATTTACAATAAAATAGTTTTTTAGCCTACCAAAAATAAATGTATGTTATTAAGTCGATTGACGCTTGAGAGTGTTTCGCTCCTGGACTCGACATGCTAATATCTACTGCTTAGTATTGTTGGAAAGAGGGGATTCTGATGCAAATTATGGTGGCTTCATCAGAGCCAGAGATATCTTATCTCAAATTTGGTCATTTTTTGGCAATTTATTTGTCATTTTCTATTTTTACTACTTTTTTTACTAAAAACATCACATAAAGGAAGCATGAAGTGAAAATGACATAATAACAAATCTGCAATGAGGTAGGACATCATTCTGCACAAAACCCATCATTTTTGTGAAGACGGAAATAGCTGGGTTTTTAAAAACAGAAAGGAAATTATTGAGAAATATGTACAACATTTTGATAGTGACCTGTTTGTATGTCCCCCAAACATTGTCACATGGTTTACATGCAAAAAAAAATTTAAATCCCTTTAAAGTTCATTGGTGCTTGAGAGCGTCAAAGCGAGATGTCTCCCGAAGTGTACATGCTAAAAAAAAATATTAGTATCGTTGGAAAGAAAGGTGTTTCATCCATGTGGGTTAATGACAGCCGGAGATATTGTGTCACAAAGTTGGGTACTTGTCACTGACTTTATTTTGGTTAACTAAAAACATTACAGGCAGAAAAAAATGACAGGAGGGTGGGGGATGGCTGGGTTTTTAAAAGTGTAAAGGGAAATATAAAACATATGTAGGCTATAAAGTGTTTTATTTACTTTTTAAATGTCCCCACAAACTTTGTCACACTGGTTCTCAAGACCTGGGGGCATGCCAATATGGATTTTACAGTGATGTTCATCGTGGTTTACAAGTATTTAACAATAATTAACTAAAAAATAAACATACATTTTTCTATATATTGGCCAAAATATCAACATAGTGCCAGGCGGATTTCAAACCCCTTACTCGTTGAAAGGTAAATTATATTTGAATTTTTTTTTGACTGAAATTAATTTCAGTATCCACTTTTGTCTTGATTCGCAGGTGTCTGCAAGTATGCTAAATAGTCTTGAAGCAAACAGTAGTGATTAAATTCTAAGAAGTTAAACAAGGAAATGGTGTTAAAAAAACAAAACATAACTTTATGATATAAATTGTCCTATTTATTATGAGCAGGAGCAACTTTTGGTACTTATTCTGATTAATCTTTTTTTCATCTTGTCTGTATGCCGCCACGTCCCCCGATTGCCTGCTGTCACATCCGGCCCAGTGTGGGCTGTTATATACACTCATTTCTTGTTGAGTTACTCCTCTGTGTGTGACTTTTAGTTAGATTGCTTCCCTGTGTGTAATGTTTTAGTTCCCCTTAGTGTTCGTTCAGTGCTTCGCATGGTGTTTTAGTTCTGCCTTTATAGTCTGTGTATGTCCCTAGTTTCTGTGCTTGTTCCATGTGTCACTTTGTGGAGGTTTCTCCCCTGTGTGTCTTGGTTCTGTTTTCCCGCTCTTTGGTCACATGTTCCCATCACATGTTTTTGTCAGCCTATCGGTTCTGTTGTTTAGTCCACACCTGCACACCCTCCCCTCGTTAGTATGGTATTTAGTTCTGTGTGTTCGTTTGTTTGGTGTGGTTCATTGTTTCTTGTCCAGGTACATGGTTGTTCTTGTTCTTTTTAGTAGATCTCCTTAATATGCTCATCTCCTTAATATGTTTAGTATAAAGTGTTTCTCATGTGTTCTAGTTTAAATGTTATAGAGTCTGTTCTTGTGTATATTAGTGATGGTAAAAACAAGGCATTTGAAACAATTGAGACGTTTGAAACATTTGATTCGAGGCGTCATGAAAAGTTTCGAAACCTTTACTCGACAGTGACACCTGCTGGCAACTTTAATTATGGCACATAATTATAATTATGGTCTGAATTTCACCATGATCAGTCAGATGCTTCTGTGGTCGGGACTGAATGATTCATGTCCTTCATCACAAACTGCATAGTTATGAAATGGGTTGATAATTGTAATTTGTCAACACTGTGGGTTATTGAATGAAATAAAACTGACTATGTGAACTTATGTGAACAATATTCAATCATATTCTGTGTACAACACATTTGTTACTGTTTTCAATGAAACATTGTAACTGAAAACATTTAAATCATATACTTTTGTTTCTTTACACAAAATTGCATTTGGTTACAATTCACTAGCTTTGTAATGACTTCACAATGATTATTTAAATGAATTAAAACAAGCGCTATTATTTTGAAAGGACAAATCAGAGTTCATGTTGCCGACATAACATAGTGTTGCCAAGCAAATTTGTTTGCCCCCCTGCTGGAACCGCACCTGGTGTGACGTCACCCATTGGGTTTGTGGAGATCTGATTTGAGTCATCAAATTTGCCATTACGGGCGCAGACATCTTGGTTGTGGATGTGACGATTTTAGACAAGAGGGACAAGTTATCTAGGTAGCTAACTGATATTAATTGGGATGCTAATGTTGGCTAACGAAAAACACTATTAAAACAAAATGTAACAAAAAATGTAATGTTACTTACTGGAAAAACTGAAAATCTTGTAGTACATCCGAACGCTAAAACACCCCCTGCTTTATCGCCGATGTTAAAATCAACAGGACCATAATTAAAAAAATGTACATCATTCTGTATTGCAGAAGACTTAAAACTATCCATTGGGACCATAATCTCATTATAAAACATTTTACTGAGGTAATAAGTCACGTGAAAAGTGGCTCAAATTCTCATAGACTTCTACAGAAACCAAACTCTTTTGCAACCAGACCTATCTCCCCCAGCTGGAATTCAGATAGAATGCAGGTTGAAGGCACTTCCTCATTTGTGTCAATTTACCAAGCTGGATGTTCGCCCTGTGTTTCCTCCCTATTCCTGCAGTTTAAAGGGATAGAGAGGAGTTTTATGGTCTACTTGAACATGTGTAAATAAGAACCTTATGATTTTATAAATAAAACTGCTTGTAACAGCCTTAAAACTGCCCTCTTGCCTGCTGGATTCACTTAACGTGAATGTACCCCAATTTATGTAAGCAAACGTTAGGAAACACATTAGTTGGCTACAACAGGTTACACATACTTCACACATTTGTTAGGGATTCCCTGCCTGACACTGTAAGGGAATGCCTGCAATAGCGGTGAAAAACACCTTCAGGTTTCAAGCTAACTACGGTAAATGATTCTACTTAGATTGTGCCAGCCCCGGTCGGTGAATCTTAATTGGGGACGCCGGGCTTTTGGGACCGTCGTAAATGGAACGATGTCACACAATGGGTTTGATGCACTACACACTGTTCCATTCACTCCAGTCCCGAAAGTAATGCGAGCCCGGCGTCCCCAATTAAAATCCTTTCACTCCGGTCCCGAACGTAATGCGAGCCCAGCACCCCCAATTAAGATACACAGACAGCGGCTGGACTGTGCATATAATATAAATAATATTCTGCACTTGCGGACTAAAATGGGGATCCTAAAAACTTGTTTTGCCAATATGAAAGTCTATGGCTTTAATACACTGATCAGTGTTTTTCTACCCTCTCGTGGGGGCACAACACATGTTCTACAATTTAGCTGTAGCCGCTGAACTAGCTCACCATATTCATTTATCAAGGGCCTGATAATGAGCAGATGAGTTGAATCAGGTGTGCTAGCTCAGAAATACAGTAGATCAAATACATGGAACAGCTGGTGTTCCCCAAGAAGAGGATTGAAAAACACTGATTTAGATCATAAAATTTGGATCCTACATGGTGACTTGAATGAACACTGTCATTACGCATAGTGACAGATCTGTGGTTCTTTCTGAGGATAGCTTCGTAGTATGTGCATTTTTGGTATGTTAGAGCAAATAGACAATAATTATTCTTTAATTATTCCCTAAGCCAGCTTTCAAGGCACTAAGGGGCATAAAGTGTGCCAAGAAAACACTGCAAACCATTACACCACCACCAGCGTCAACAGAAATCAAGACTCATCAGACCAGGCAACATTTTTCCAGTCTTCAACTGTCCAATTTTGGTGTGCTCTTGCAAATTGTAGCCTCTTTTTCCTATTTGTAGTGTAGATGAGTGGTACCCGGTGGGGTCTTCTGCTGTTGTAGCCCATCCGCCTCAAGGTTGTGCGTGTTGTGGCTTCAAAAATGCTTTGCTGCATACTTCAGTTGTAACAAGTGGTTATTTCAGTCAAATTTGCTCTTCTATCAACTTGAAGCAGTCGGGCCATTCTCCTCTGACGGCCTACCTGAGCATTGTTTCTGACCATGTCCATCCCTTTATGGCCACCATGTACCCATCCTCTGATGGCTACTTCCAGCAGGATAATGCACCATGGCACGAAGCTTGAATCATTTCAAATTGGTTTCTTAACCAGCTGAGTTAGTTAGTTAGAGGCCGTACTGTGATGCGTCACATGTGAGTGTGACTGGTTTGCTCATGTCATAGTATTTCAACACCGGTGGGCATGTGATGCACTTTTTTAAGTGTATCGAAGGCATCTTGTTGCTGCTGTGTCCAACACCAGGATACATCTCTGTGTAGCAGCTGACAGAGCGGTGTTGACAAATCACTGAGGTTTGGAATGAATTTCCCAAGATAGTTAGTCATGCTCAAGAAATGCTGGATGGCAGCTTTATCTTCGGGGGGCGGGATCTCGCTTATTGCTTGAATCATGGCTGGATTGGATTTTAGTCCATGTTCTGTGAAGAGATGTCCCACATAACCTACTTGTTTTAGCCTGAACTTGCATTTGAGGGGATTTGATTTAGTCTTAGTTTCACTTGTCAGGCTCTGTTCAGCACTTTCCTCAAGTTCTCATCATGTTCCTTTACTCCTTTCCCAGTGATAATGATGTCATCCACAATTATGGCACCCGGGTAACCAGTAAAAATCTGCTCCATGGCCCGTTGGAAGACCTCAGATGCAGAATTGATCACAAATGGCATTCTTGGGAAACGATAACCGCCAAATGGGGTGGCAAAAGTGGTGCGAAAAGAAGATTCCTTGTCTAATTTAATCTGCCAGAAATAATTTTTCGCATCAAGACCAGAGAACACGGTGGCATTTGACATTTGTGACACCACCTCTTCTACTGTGCACATTGCATGAGAGTCTCATTTAAATCTCTGGGATCAATGCAGATTTGTACGTCTTTTGAGTCCTTCTTGTGTGTAGCTACCATTGAAGACACCCATTCAGTAGGTTCTGAGATGGGTGTGATTGTGATATTTTCCTGTCTCACCATGTTTCCCAATCCTGTTTTCACTTTATCTTGCATAGCAACAGGTATGCGGCGAGGTGGACGAACTATTGGAGTTACATTCGGACACACTTTAATTGAATAGGTCACAGGAAGCATAAATAGCTCATCACTGAACAGGTCCGCATATTCGGAGAGTATTTTGTGTGATAGACTAGAGTTTTCATTGAGATCAATCTGATGAACTTCATCATTCAGTGATATCAAATCCATTTTCAGAAAGTCTGGTAAACCAAGCAATGGTTGAACACTTTTTTCCATGACATGAAACTGCATTGTGTGTGACCTATTTTTTCTTGTGTGGCACTCCAGTGACACTGTCCCTTCTGTGTGGATTATCGTTCCTCCATAAGCTAGCAATTTTGCCATTTGTCCTTGGTTGATCTTCTCATTGTGTTTCACAGATTTGTAAGGATCATTTGAGATCATATTACACTTTGCTCCTGTGTCTACTTTGAGCTCCAGTGTTTTGCCATTAATTGTCAAACAGTGAATTTCTTTCTTGCCTTTGAAGCTCTTCCTCTTTAACAGTGTCTATTTCACGAGCATCTAATGATAAACCATCAATGTGGAATGACTCGTCATTGCTACTTGTGTCAGTTTCTGCTAGGTAGTTTACAGATTTAAAGTACTTGCCTTGTGGCGCGGACCGGCACAGCGATTTGAAAGGGTTAAGCTTCTTGCAACGGTGGCACTGTTGTCCATGAGCTTTGCATTGGTTCCGCTTCGCTGGATGATCATCTCTGCAGTTCTTGAAATTAATGATTTCTTTCATGGACTGTTCTTTGTGTTAGTTAGGATTTATGCTTTTGCTGCTTCTCTTTGTGTATCGCACTCTATCCACTCTTACCAATGAACTGCGTGGTGTAGCGAGCGTTTTTGTGTGTGTCACGATGTGTTCCTTTGTAGTGTAGAGAATGATGAGACAAGCGCGACGGGAATGCAAATAACCCAACTGAACTTTAATAGCAAGACTCGGATAAACAAAACTGCCACGAAGGGCAAAACAGGAATTAACTCTGGAAACACCACACACAGAACACGTAACAGGAACATTGAACGACAAGGGATAACAAGGAAACACAAGGGCTAAATACTGAAACGACTAATGACTAACACAAGACACCTGGGAACTAAACACTGACGTAACCAGACAGACATAACACAAAGCAATGCATAAAACAAACACAAGAGAGAGCCAAAACACAACACATGAGGGAGCAAGGGAGTAGACACAGGGAAATAACTAAAACAATAGTCTATACTCCGGTCCACCCTGGATGTTACAGTGTGCTGTTCGGTTAGTTTGTTTACCTGGCAGATTCTAATAGCTTTAGCCAGAGTCAGTTCGTTTCTTTAAGTAGCACTTTTCTTACGTTGTTGCTACTTATGCTACAGACCAATGTGTCTCTAATCACTTCCTTCTGTAATGGTCCATAACTACAAGATTTTGCTTTATTTCTTAGTATACTCACATATGCCTCGATAGTTTCACCTGGCTTCTGATTCCTGTCTTTCCATTGTGATGTTTGACTCCAGGTTGCATATTATCTTTAATTTTTTCTTCAGAATTTCTGGATCTTTACGTGACTCCGCCGGTGTAACAACATCTTGTCCGTTAGCAGCTAGGGCTGCGGGAGCATATGTGAAGGAATACTCCCTTTCGATAGCCTCTGGTCCCGCTAAATTGAGGAGTATGTAGGCTTTCATTTTCTCAGATTTGTCACTGTATGCTGCGGCAACAAATATATCGTATTCTTGCTCGAATACCCGCCAAATCTCCGCTATGTTTCCACTGAATATCAAAGGCTCTGGTTGCCAAAATCCTTCAGCCATTGTTCCCCTTTCCCTCTCGTTCGCGAGTCATGCTTTTGCCGGGATATGTGGCTTGCTACTGAAACTAGCAGACTACAACCATGTAGGATACGGGTTTTCACTTCTGACACCATGTAACTTACTCACTTGGAGGCACTTGTTATGTGGTACAAAATGTTGGGTTTATTAATCACGATCCCTGCTACAGAGTACAGAGCGTCATTCTGGCTGTGCCTAAGCACGTACAGTTGGCCCGCAGGGACAAACTACTAATTTGTCTACAGTTCTTTCAAAAATATGTGCTCATTCATGTGTTATTACTTTCACCAACTAATCAAAGTATTTTCGTAAGCGTATAATCTTCCATTCAGAATATATACGATGGTGCCGCTCGAATTGCGGCAGCTATGTTATCAGAAGTTATATCGGTATAATATAAGTAAAATCAGTGAAGGCAAACTTCAGTGAAGTTAGTGAAGTGAAGATTGTTACCCACAAAGGAACACTCCCCAGCTGTTTCCCGGACATAAGTATTCACCCCTGTTGCTATGAAGTGTCACATGATCTCAAAACACATACATCTGTTTCTGTAAGGCCCCAGAGTTTGTTAAAGAGCAAATGTAAACAAACAGCATAATGAAGATTAAAGAACTATCAAATGAATTCTAGAAGAAACTTCCAACAAGGATGGGTTATGAAAAATATCCCAAACTTCGAACATTCCCAGTAGCACCGTTAACTCTGTGAACGGATAAGGAGGGCATTAGTCCGAGAGGCAACCAAGAGACCAATGGTAACTCTGAAGGAGCTGGAGAGATCAGCTGTTGAGATGGGACAATTGGACATCTGTAACCCGGACGCTCCACAAAGCTGGGCTTCATGGACATATGGCGAGGAGAAAGCCATTGCTGAAAAAAACATGATATCCAGTTTGGAGTTTGCCAGAAGGAATGTAGGAGATACAGGATACATTTGGAAAAAGGTTCTCTTGCCTGATGAGACAAAGATTTAACTTTGTTTCCGTCGTGCAAAACGCTATGTGTAGCATAGAGCTGACCCTGCTCATCACACTGAGAACATCATCCCCACGATGAAGCATGTTGGTGGTGGGGGATCATGTTTTGGGGATGCTTTTCATCTGCAGGAATTTGGAAACTGGTCAGGATTGAGGGCAAATTTATGAAGCCAAATACAAGGCAATTCTAGAGGAAAACCAGTTTCAGTTTGCAAGACACCTGATACTGGGTCTGAATGTCTTAGATTGGCCCAGTCAAAGCCCAAACCTCAAAATGATTGGGAATCTCTGGAATTACTTTTGCTGTTCATCTAAGGTCCTCATTCAACCTTGAACTTGAGCAATTTTGCCAGGAAGAATAAATAAAATTGCAGGATCCAGATGTGTAAAGCTGGTAGAAACTTACCTCAAAAAACTCACAGCTGTTATTGCTGTAAGGTGAGCATCTGGTTTAGCAAAGTGACGCAAATGAGGAAGTGCCTTAAACCTGCATTCTATCTGAGTTCCAGCTGGGGGCGATACGTCTGGTTGCAAAAGAGCTCGGTTTCTTTAATAGTCTATGAGAATGAGAAACACTTCTCACTTGATTTATTACCTCAGTAAACATTTTCATAATGAGTATATGTTCTAAATATTTTTCGATTTAAGCCTTCTGCAATATAATGATGTTCATTTCTTTAAGTATGGTCTCATTTGTTTAATTATTTTAAAAGCAAAGGGGCACTTAGGGTGTGGCTATGGCGTTCGGTTGTACGACAAGACACTCAAAGCAGTTGGCAGTTCAGTTTTTCCGGTAAGTAATGTTACATTTTGTTTTAATGCTGTTTTTCATTAGCATCCAAATTAATATCAGTTAGCTAGCTAGATTACTCCTCCCTCTCATCTAAAATCGTCACATCCGCAGCCAAGATGTCTTTGCCCGTAACGGCAAATTCGATGACACGAGTCAGATCTTCATTTGATGACCCAATTTCGATGACCCCATATTTTCTCATTACCTGATCAACTTCACTTTACCACACGTGGCGGGGGAGGCAAGATGGCGCCAGTGTGTTTTTCGGCTTGCCGTCAGCTCCTACCTGTCCGAGTTCTGTTGTGTCTGTCTGTGTTCCCCCTGTTGTCGCTCTATTACTGCGCCGATGCCCTAAGGATCGCTCTGTACCTATTCACATTGGCATTCCCTGTGTGTTGACTGTCTAACCCTGTCATGTCTGTAATTATGTGTCCTGTGTTTTCAATGTCATCATATATCACTGATCTTTAAGTGTAGTTATTTTATTTTTTCATGGCGAATGGGCTATGTACAGCACTTGGTCAGTGCAAACTGTGTTTAAATGTGCTATAAAAATAAATTTTCCTTACTTACTAATTACTTCACAAACAAATGAGTGACATCACACATGTTACATCCAGTGACATATACAATCTATAGTATTACCCTGCCTGCTTTTTGACCTCGTATTTGGATTCTGGTATTGTACCTTTTACTGTGTGACCCGTGTGCAAAACCCTGCCTGTCTGACAACCCGTTATTGGATATTAAAAGCTCTGCAAAATTGGAGTTCCGTGGTCTGAAACTATTCATTACAATTGCAGCCAACGGTGATTCTATCAAGTATTGACTATCAACGGGATTGAATTATACATATTTATTTTTTGTATCTTAATCAAACATATTTTGCACCTTTAAAGTGTTCAGTATGTTGTGTAAAACAAATGTTAAAAATACCAATACAATCCTATATCAATCCAGGTTGTCACTATGAAATGTGTAAACATCCAAGGGGGTGAATACTAATTCAAGGCACTGCATATAATGTAACATGTGTTTATTGTGGTGTTTTCTTCTAAGGGGGAAGAAAATAACACTGCCCCCATCCAATCCATGCCACGGACAATCTTTAGCAATATATATTGATAACTCTACTCTCTCATGAACACACAAGGTTTCAAATGGCATTCTTTGTTTTAATTGATTTTCAAGATCTTCACAGATAATTGTTTTACTTTACCAATGTTTCACATTTTCCTCTATAAAGTAATGTAGTAAGTGTTGTTTGTTTTTACTAACCATTATAATGTCCAGAATTCATTTTGATAAGACGTTTAAAAAGGATATGCAGTACTGTGCAAAGGTCTTAGGTACCCTTGAAGTTTTAAAACCAAATATTGTCATAAATATAAAACATTTTGTTTTCTGCAATAGTAGCAAACATTAAATTGCCAGAAGAATTAATTATTATAAGTAATATATTATGTATTATAAACCGGATGATTTAAATCCTGAATGCTAATTGGTTGATAGCTGTGGTATATGATATCGAATACCATGGGTGCAAATGAAAAGGTGAGGGTGATGCAAGTAACAGTTTTATTATTGTTTTTTTTCTCTTGACAGTACAATTGACAGAAGCCGAGCGCCTTCTGATGGTTTGCTATAAAAGCTAAGCAGGGTTGGGCCTGGTTAGGTCCCTGGATGGGAGACCAAATGTTGCTCGAAGTGGTGTTGGAGGGCCAGTAGGGGGCACTCCTCACTCTGTGATCATAAGCCAATGCCCCAGGCCAGTGAAGGGGACTTATGCTGTGTGTAGGGTACTCTCTTTCATGGGATATTAAATGACTGTCTTGACTAAAGATCCCGTGACACATATCAGAAGTTTAAAGGTGTTAACCCCGGTGTCCTGGCTATATTTCCAAACTGGCCCTCATATCATCATGGCAACCGAACCATACCAAACATTCATCTCCTCCTCCCTGTTTAAAGACTCCCAAGTTGATTTTTATTTAGTAATTTGGTAATTGAACCGCTAACCCTTCTACTACAAGTCTGACGCCCTAACCACTGAGCTATCTGACACCCCTTCATTTCTGAAAAAAAGAGAATATGTTCTCAGTCAAATTGCCTGGTAGAGTAATGGTAAATTAATTAATATTACAAATAATTAATTTTGTTATTTTTTAAAGCCTCTTCGGTTTACACACTTTCTCAAAGTACTGTACTACTGTTCTCAAAGTACTGTACTACTGTTCTCAAAGTACTGTACTACTGTTCTCAAAGTACTGTACTACTGTTCTCATTATATAATAAATTGGTTCAATTATTGCAAAACAAAAGCACAATTATGGGAAATACAAGCCCACCTCATGTGACCCTATAATATGTGATAACCTGCCCTGTACTACCTGAAAACAACCCCATATTATAAGACAACCAACCATATATTATGTGACAACTAAACACACAAAATACACAAGTTGGTCAAACATGCAAGAAACATCCCTGTTCTTCCCTTTTACATTTACAAATACAAAGAGTTGAAAACTATGCATTATCCAAAACTTGACAGGATTGTTGTGAATGCATCCACTTACGTCTTAGTGTTTTGAGAATCTGCCAAGCAGTAGAGATGAAAAACACAAGTAAGCAGTAAGAGTTTCATCTTCCTCTGTCAGTGGGACAGCCTGATTGATCCAGCAAACTGAAAAGCTGGTCGTTTTTGTCTAGCCTACTGTAGAGTTATGCAGACTCCTTGTTTTTAGTTAATAATCTACTTTTGTCTCAAAACACTGATTTAGTAGTGCAGGGTAGTGTGTGTGGTTTTAATACAGGGGTCTTCAACTCTGGACCTCGAAGTCAGATCCACTCCACTTTTTCAATGCAACCCTCTAATCTGAGATTTATTTAGACCTGGGACACCAGGTGAGTCCAATTAATGTGGATTTAGAATAGAAAACCAGCTCGTTCCGGACCCTGTAGGGTTAGAGTTGAAGACCCCTGTTGTAATAGATCGTATTAGGACCTGAAGTCTCCACAAGGATAGTAATAATTGACAAATATGCTCATATGAGGACATTTTGCCAGTCCCAGTGAGGACAAAGTCAATTTCTGATTAGGGGTTAGGTTGGGTGAGGGTTACAATTAGGTTTTTGGTTAGAATTTAGGGTACTTTCAGGTTCCGGCATTGAGGGGAGGTTAAAATTAGGTTTACACAACTTGTGTGTGTGTGTGTGTTGTGTTTGTTTGTTTGCATGCGCTTGTGTACGTGCGCTTGTGTACTTATGGGTGGGTGTAGTCTCTTTATATTTCCTGCATTATATTATATGCTTCAACCCCCAATGTCCAAACAATGTGGCAACCTATGGCCAACATTTTTCCAGCATTTCTAGTTCCAAAGGTAAGTTTGCTTAAAAAGTGTTTCCCCCGTTATTTCACAACAGATATTCTGTTGGCTCTGTGAGCCAAGTCAATAAAGGGTTTACGGAAAACCATGTGTGTTTGAGACAAGTTTGCTGATCAATGCATTAACTCACTAAGGTGAACTGAATTTACAAATACTTTCTAGAAATGTATTTTTACAGAATGTAACCTATGAATACCACACAAGCTTGGCTCCATATACAGCTCTGGAAAAAATCTAAAGACCACTGCAAATGTCTGTTAAATCAACCCCATTGAAAACCTCTGGAATGCCATCAAGAGAAAGATGGATACTCACAAGCAATCAAACGTAGCCAAGCTGCTCTAAGTTTTTTCACCAGGAGTGGCATAAAGTCACCCAACATCAATGTGAAAGACTGGTGGAGAGCATGTTAAGACGCATGAAAGCCAATAATTATTATACAATTATTATTATTCTACCAAAACTCATCATAGGTTAACACATTAGTGTTTTGTTTAAAAATGAATATTAACTTGTTTTCTTTGCATTATTTGAGGTCTGTCAACAATGCATCTTTTTTTGTTATTTTAATTGTTATGCCAATTTTGCAAGGAATTGCTCTGAATGACAATATCTTTAGTTATAATTTGGGATAAATGTTGTCAGCAGTTTATGGAATAAAATAAAAATGTTAAATTTTACCCAAAGACATACCTACTATATCAATAGTAACTCCAGAGGAACTGAAGTTTTTTCAGTGGTCTTTTAATTATTTCCAGAGCTGTGTACAGTATATATACATTCAAATGTGCTCAGTCCTTGCATCTATAGCTCTGTCTCAATTATTTTTTTGTTGCATACCTCTAGCCCCTTCCCTGAATGTTTTTTACTGAGGATTGTTGTGAATCACTGTGGACATTGAACAGTTGTAATTATGAAAAAATAAACAAAGGACAAAGAAACTAACATATTGATTTATTCAGAGTAATAGGAGAAAATACAAAGTAATTTATGTAAGCAAACATTGTATACAGTACATAATATACGTATAGTCTTGTCATTTAACTTAAGTTATACATACATGTACATAGATAAAGTGACAGTTCAATAATTCTGGAAATAGAGTACATCTTATGATTATATATACATCTTATATAGTGTTTTTACATGGCATGAAATATTTTATTCCCTGACTGGGATACAAAAATGTAAATGTTACTGGGAGTCTGTAAAATCCTGTAAAGTGACCAGTTTCGGTTGAAAAAGATTGTGCTTTGATTAATTTGTTAAACCCGCAAAACTTTCAATTAATCAATTATTATGAATGTATGAATGTCTTTCAAAAGCACATTGTAGATTTAGGGGTGGACGAAGGGATCCTGGCCCCCCGATGTTAAAGACAGGTCACGTTAAAAAGAGGAAAATCTTTTTGACAAACAGCCACTGACCCCCCCCCCCCCCCCCACAGTATGCAACACTAACCTACACCCTTGTTCTAAGACCAGATTCTGTTAGTTCAAGTGAAACAAACGTCTTCCTCAAAATGTTAAGTCAAAAGTAAACCAAATTTGCCTCCCGGTCCCAGATGCAGTACTTCTAAAATTTTACAGTAATATCCTAAAACTTAGGTACATTGGTTAGACAAAATAGATACCCCGTGCACTGGTACGAGAGAAAAACAATAACTTTAACATAAATCTGTCAGAACTTAGCCTATGATAATAAAACATTTGCATTTATAAAATCAAGAGATTTCTACAGTATATGCTATCAGTCTGACATGGTCAGTCAATACACTACATACGTATTTTATGGACCAAACACAATGGTCACAGTGACAACATTGGGTCTAGTTGCACTTTTTTTACAATAAATTAACAGAATGCCAGTACCTGCACCAAGATCAGTGCTTTGCACTACAGACGTTGCAAGCGCCTAACTATTCTGCGTGATCAAAGGTTAATTTCTGTGTAGCTCTCACAAAGTCACACCTCCCAATGCTAGTTCGTTTACATTTGAATATGTGCAAGAAGTGCAGGCTTTCAGAAAAGTGTCACTGTTGAAGGGATCGCTGTCTGTTGGAATGCATGTTCAATGAATGCACAATATTTTCCCCTCACAAGACCATTGTGGGTATATGGTGGACCAGAGAAGCTGGGTGGGTCATTTGTGTCATCTGGGGGGGTGGAGGGGAGTGCGCTTGGTGGATCCCTACCACTCCCCCTGTACTGCTGGGCCGGTGCCTGGCGCTCTTCTGGTGTGCCCGCAGTCCTGCCAGCTGAGAGTATGCACTCTGGCACACATGGCACTTGTACGGACGTTCACCAGTGTGAAGGCGCACGTGGTTGCGCAAGGTGGATGACTGACTGAAGCGGCGGTTGCAGAAGCGGCACACAAAGGGTTTGTCCAGTGTGTGGATGCGCATGTGGGAGCGCAGGTTGCTGCGCGAGTTGAAGCCGCGGTGGCAGATGACGCAGCGCATCCTGCTGGCAGTGGTGGGTAGGGTGGAAGACGAGGTTGTTGAGCCATCGCATATATGAAACTCTTCTAGGAGGAGAGACAGAGGACAGTCAGGCTCAACCCTGCCGCTACCCTAAAACATGATCGTCTAAGGAATAGTTTGGCACAAGTTGTGTTTCTGACTAAAGACTAACCTGTTTTGTTCTTTTTCTGCTGGTCTTCTTCCATTCCTGGAACTCCGGGAATCCCCAGGAATGTGTTATGGGAGTTTCCATACCACACTAGCAGCTCCTGGTCAGGAGGAATGGTCTGTGGAGGATTGACATAAAGAGTATATGAGTTTTGTGTTATAAGGAGAGCAGCAATATCTAAGGCTAATAAAGATTGATTTATTGATTGACATATTAATTAATAATCTTAAACACAGCAGCCCCATATATTTGGGCTAGTATGACAACTTTCAATTTGTGTATTATTTGTAGTCTATACTTTCTGTTTGTGTATTATTAGTATAATCTTTATGATTATGATTATGATTACAATGATATAGTAGAATGTAGTTACTAATAGCAACAATAAAAAAATGGTATACATCCAATCAAAAAATTATAATCTAAAAACAAAATGTTTGTCGGACAGACTCACCTCCATAGCTTTGTAGAAGATACTGCTGCCAATTTGAACCACTTCCAGGTTTTGTTCTTGCTCGTTGCGGGCGCATTTGATATAAGTCATCCAACTGCGGTGATCTTCCTGACTGGCATCAATGAAGTACCGCACTGTACCATCCTCGTTGAACACCTAAAGACGTAGCAACAAAACTATTGTCATTATAAAACTGGTTTCCTGGTCATATCTAATTTACCACGTATTGTTAAAAAACTGGTTAGCCTAAAACAATTGTGAAATAAATGTATGTTGTTTACCTCCCACATGAGGTTGTTGTTCTTGAAGAGATCCACGTGCTCCGGCGAGATGACTCGGCCAGTGAAAGGCCCCATCTCAGTTCCAGCTTTAATCCAGGTTTTGGAGAAGATGCCTAGGCCCTCGCCAGGGATTGAACTCTGGGCTATTATCACTTCACTTGGCAAAACCAGACTTGAAAGTTTGTGAACTTCTGGGGAAAAGACAGACAGTGTTTAAACATCATGTAACATTTGTGTACCTGGCAAGTGCAATTGCGCCTCTAAATGTTTTCCCATGAAAGTCCTCATTATACCTGCGCTTTCAATAAAGTATTTATTGCGCTTTTCAATAAAGTATTTCAGGTGGGATTGATTTCCAGAAACTACATGGATTTTAATTTTGCGTGTGGGGGGGGGTGGATTGTTACAAATTACAGAGAATTCATTAGTATTAACTCTATTTAAACTGGTATTGTTCATTGATTGTCCCATCGCAGCAATGTGAAAACTAATGAAAATGTATTTAAGCCTAAACAGACGGGGTTAAATGCAAATGTTCCTTATTGAAAGCAGCAATTTGTTATGCTTTGGATGCGATGTGCCCATAAATTTATTTATGCAAGTGTAAAGAAATGGCTAATTCCAAATTCATTATCCCTTTAAGAACTCTGTAGCAATACATTAAGGGTGAATGATATGAGGATTTATATAAAACGAACTGGAATTTCTGTCGAAAGAAATGGAAAAGCGATTAGACGGCCGACGTTGTGAATAGCAATAGAATTAGCCTTCACGGCATATTAATGGACGAACACCAGTCTTTAAAGGCGAGTGAAAGAAGAAGTGCAGGGCGTGCAATAGCCGCAAAAACGGAGTAAAGGCTGTTCTGAGATTCATGAATGCCGGATAAAACCCGGGATTATTTTAAAGAATGGACTTTTCTTTCCTTCTTTTGTCCTTGGTTTGTGTGGAAACTTTCTCAGGTCAAGCACATCAGTAACGAAATTAATTTAATACCCCTATTTAAGTCACTATAGGTTAGTTACACACCATAAATGAGCCTCTAAATAGGCTAGGCGGGATCATGTCGTGAAAAGGTTAATAAGATAAACTGTGTGGAAAGAGATGCGGATCAGAACGAAACTATTAGAACGTGATTTCTGCTAAATTCCGTAGGCCGCTATGTGAATCATTACACGGAAACAGCCCGTCTTGCTGACAGGTATCCTATCAAACCTTACATTTAGTTTAAAAGTTTTAACAAACTTTAATCCAAATAATGAAATAACTTTCCTGCAAAACCGATTTTACTTTTTAAACAGTAGCCTATAACTTAATGTATGCATAAAATAATGGAAAAAAGTAAATGTTGCAAATAATAAAGGTGTTATTTGAAATGAAAACATCAAAATCCGTTTGACTCACCCCCGGAGAATGATTGAGCAAGGACCTCTGCAGTGAATGCTGTTTTGGGACAGACGTTTATCTTCTCCTCCAAAAGGTGCTCCCCAAGTACGTTCCTCCATCTACCATAGAGAAAACTATGTAGGATGTCGGAGGTGATAATTTCAGATAGAGACAAACTCTGTTTAAATCCAGACTTCAGCACCAATGCTTCTGCGGGCAACACCGAACCCATAGTGCCAGAAGTCTGTGTAAGGTTTTGAAAATAAAAATAAAACGCCAAAATAGAATTGGGCTAGTGTGTGCCCAATTGCAAATGTCAAATTGCTTTTTAAACTATATTGTGAACAAAGGGAACAAACAAAAATAAAAACAAACGAATACTTAATTATTTCAGATATTCTTAATGCCAAATATACGTCCTTCTTTGCTGTCTTAAGTTTTTAAATGTTTTCTTTTCAAAGTCTGGGTAGTCTTTATATGCTGCTGGAGTGACCCCCTCTAATAAGTTATTAATGACCCTCCCCTTATGTTGTGGAGCCTTGTTCTACCAGAAAAAGCCAAGCTCTTTATTGAGTGGCCAATCCTCTGGGGGACAGGGGAGGGAGCAATGACTGCATGAAGTGTGGGAGAGGTGGGTGGGTGTCGAGGTTTGGGGGCTGTTAACGCGGGTGTCTGCTGGTGCGACAACTACCTTGCGCGAGGAAAAACAAGCTCGCACTCACCACCAGCGCATCAAACAGGCATCTCCACTGGCCTGCCGGCGTCTCGGGCTGCATCAGTAGTTGCACAAAATGCTACGGGCAGGGAAAGAACCCAACCATGCAAATAAAGTCAAACTTAGTTTTACATACACGAAGATTAGCACCTGGACCAAGTCAGAGTGATGATTATCAGAGCAATATGCTGAGAGAATTAACCTGTTGGCTGGTAATATGACCAAATAAATGTAGGGTATAGCTATATGGCTGCAGATGTTTGAATAGCAACACAACTTAATACTGATTAAATAGTAGCCAGAAATATAATTTAGTCTGCAACACGAGATACATCTAAAACAAGTCATGCCATCATTCGTAATAATATTAATAATAATAAGGGCCCTGAAAATGAATTATATTTTTTCTTAAGGCGAAATTATTTAATTAATATAGTAAAAATGTAAGTAAGTCAATAAGGTAAATAACTGGCCTATAACAGTCTAAGCCTATCGTGCGAAGTTACAAATACTTTTAAGACACAGTGTTGTAAACGAATATGAACAATTAGTTAACCTATGTCTGGAGTGTAGGCCTATATAATGAGATGTTATTTAGTCAATGCGTCACAGAATAAGGGGCAATATTGCCTTAATTCGCCATGGTAAATTTGTATTTGAATGTCAATAGAAATTACAGTATTTCCCCTCACAGTCCTGCCATAATGCTAATAAAAAGCATTGCTTAATATATACAATATAAGCTTTTCAATTAGCCTACAGGAAAATATACTTAAGAAAAAGGTGGATGAAAGCCAAACCAACACATGCAATGCGCTCTATGCATTTCTCAGCCCTTTCTTAAATATTTATGGCCGTTAATTTAAAGCCTTAAGAATGGTGTAAATCTTTAAGAATTGTGCCAGTGTTTAGAGGTGTATCTGCCTCTCTTTGAATTGCCAGGGTTCTTTATTTTCCTGTTTTTCAGAGTTGACGGACTGGGAGTAAATGGGCAGTTTTCCCTCTTTCCAGCCGAGAGAACATCTTTATTCCACACAAGCTCGCGGGTTCCCTATTCAGCTATTTCGCAATAATGTCAGTTGAAAAGAAAGTGCTCCAAATCAATCTTCCATGGTGTTTTGAGAGCAGTTTGACATCCATGCACTCATCTTTTATTTTGATAACTACAAGGGGATGGTTTGGAAATCTGGACCAGGTTGGGGTCTTACCAATGCAGGACGAGAAGAAAATTAGATGAAAACGAATAAAGGCGCTTGAAGTGAGACGGTTGCATGAGACGCAGTGACGAGGGAAAACCAAGGTGAGTGACAGGGCACGAAAACAGATTACAGCTCAACAGCTGCTTTTTAGGGGGGGTCCCCCCTCATATATTTTTTTTCTCAGGATTTCTATCCCCTCTTCAATAGGATTTGCACACATTGAAATTGATTTATATTTATTGCAGTTTAACATTTATTGCACTTGAATAACCTATTTTAGCCAGTGAATAAGGATGGCATACCGCGGCTGTTGCAGAATTACTATTAATAGACCACATGAATAGCCATGAATGAATTAGATATTCAGTAAACAAACAGTAGTCTACTCTATACAATAAAAAAAATTGTCTGTAATAACATAAAATTGAAAGGAATTATTTTAAACATATAAGGTTTTGCAGTTGGTATACCAACCCAAGGCGAGATAGCTACTAATCTAACACACACATACGAAATCACTCGTAAATCGTAAGCAAATAAAGTCCTTTAGAGTCGTTCAAAATTATGTATCAAAATTCCCAACCTACTTTTTTCCAGTTTAATGTTCCGAATTTTACAGGATTGTAATAATGGGAAATCAACAAGTGTTAATACGAAACTTCCACGGGCACATGTAAACTCCATGAAGGATACTAACACAACATAATAATACAGTACGTACAAACATTATTTAAAACAATAATTCTTAATACAAAATCTTCTGCGGATATTATAGGACATTTTATTTGATTGGGAGCATATCATCCAATTAAATCACTAGGCTACCTAATTAGTCAATAACCAGGGGCAAACTCCGGCCGAAACATTTAAAATGATTATAGTGTTTCGTACGACTTTAATGCAAACAATTCTTGTAAGCACTGTCAGGATAAATTATCCAAATGTTTAATTTATTTAGCATTCATAGCTTCCCTCTTGCCTGAGCAGTTCAGTTGCACAAAGCAGCAAGCTGCTCCAGTGCTTTTGTGAAATGAGAAAGGAGACAGAAATCCAAGAATAATAGAGATTTGCAAATGTTTTTGAATTGATTTGATTCAATGAGAAGTGGATTTTTTTCCAGGGGGTAAAAATGAGGGGGTGGGTGGTTGGCTGCAAAGCCATGGGAGAATTTAATAGGAGTGAGGCCGGGATAGATGCTTTTTTATTTGTTAGGATACAATTTAATTAGCTTAGTACAGCCCTTGAAAGACAATGGACCTCAATATGTACCCAATCTGAATCTATTTGGGGAAACAGACTGCTGAAAGTCAAAAGAATTTGGAAGAGAATGGCAAGCTTCTTTTAACGGGGGATCGCACGTGAAGAGGGCTCGGCAGGTGACTGGCACGCGTAAAAACAAGAGGGACACTCTTGGCACAAGGCTGATTATTTCAGAGAAAGAATAGGGACAAAAAATTAAATGTCTTCAGATTTTGCCAGATTAGACCATCTGAAGGCGAGGGCTTGAAAAGAACGAATGGACTAGAGGATGTAAAGCAAACCGAAAGCATTACATCGCGTTTCGGAGAAGGTTGCAAAATAGTCGTGGATATTAATGCTCCGAATGCATATATGAATGCACAAATTCATCCATCAGAAACACATAGGCACGCGGGGATATGTGCGTAGTCTTAATAAAAACCATTTGTCCTGACTCGCGTTTCGCTTCATTGTGGTGTTAATGTGAATGGATAATTCATGCTGGTTCTCATCGCTTTGGAGTTTATCATATCAAATGCACATTAGGTTGCTGTCTGGATAAAAGACCGTGTCTGCTACACACGAGAAATACACGCGCACAATAAGCTCCCTGGTCACTTAAATTATAGACCCATCTTTTGTGTCAAAACCACGAATTCAACAGAAACAATAGTGTTTAGAGACCAATCATGTGCTCAAATTTGTGTGGATTTAAATTAGGAGTGTGAAGAAAATGTTTAAGGAGCATTTAACTACACGCAATAGATCCAGAGATGTTTAAGAAGGCAATATGTGCAGACACAGGTGTCTTAGTCAATAGTTGTTTAATTCTACTACAGATAAATAATTTGTTAAAAATAAAGAAAATATTGGAGACAGGAGTAGAAGGCATACATCTAGTAGGCCTATAATTGGTTTGGCTATGGTATGGTTGATATTAGCTGCTCGAATAGTGTAAATGTATGAATGTTCACTCTAAGGAAAATTCATTAACATTTCCTTTATAAAATACCAAAAAGAAAAATGATAAAGAGAAGCAAACATAACTGAATGCGCCCTATTGTACGACAAAAATTAGTGGGATGAATGACAATGATGATACAGACTAAGCCGGAATTATTTTGCATTTGTCGGAGACAAAATCCCGACATAATTAGCAACATTTTAGATAACACAAATGAGTGCACGTGTAAATCTCTCTGATGGCAAAATCGTTATCAAGGAAACCTATTTTTTTGGTTCAAATTAGAACTTTTTGGGATCCATAAATAATCCTCAGTGGAAAATGTTCTGTATGGTTCTATATGAAACCAAAAAGGGTATGCTACTTCTATAGAAACCTTAAAGGGTTCCCTTAGGGGACAAATAAACAACCCTTTTTGGATTCTTTTTATAAGGCAAATTGGCCAAAAATTACAACCAAACAAACAATCTATGATAACGGTTACGTTCTGGCCTAAAAAAACAATTAAAGAATGCACACCTATTTGGGAAAGGCTAAAGGACTCTTTCTAACTAATGCCCTTTCTGTGGACGGAAACAGCTTAGGCTAATTCAGACTACTCATGAAGGTCTAATGGCCTTGCTCTTATTAATATGGTTAGTAAAATGGCCTTCATTTTTCAATCACATGTAAGTGGGCACTTGGCAGACGGACAGTATTGGAAGAGGCAGGTATGCTTCTGAAAATGAGGGAAGGCAGTTTGGGAATGGTAACAGCCATCCACTCAGCACAGACGGCATTCCTGCCAATGCGTCTCCATTAAGACCGGATGTAAAGGACAATGGGAACCACCAATCATAGCAGAACAGCTTCTATATTGTGTACAAACTGCCCTTGCAGTCAAGCGGAGTTTGCCATCATATTCCGGTTTTCTCTGCCTTGGTTTAGCGTGTGCATGAGCACAGCTCCATTGAAAATGAAAGGACAACTAAATTACGCACGTGTCTGGACTTACAGATAATTGTGTAGTATAGTGACCAGGACTTAAAAACAAAACGCCTTAAAACGTTGAATAGTATTCTATATTTATACCTGACAATTTACTTAATAGGGTTAAGAATTCCAGAATTGTTTGCTTGTTAGAATTTTTTCTATGGCTCTTACATTTTAAGTGGTGAAGCACGGATTTTCTTTGTTTGAGTCATGTTATGTAGTGGCTCATGTAAGCCTCACATTATTATGACTTATTTGAATAGACTGCATCTACAGAAGCTCAGAAATTGAATGGTGATCTTACAACACCAAAAGTAAAATATGTAAATACACTGCTCAAAAAAATTAAGGGAACACTCAAATCACACATATGGGTCTGCATGACCAAAACATATTAAATATCAAAATCTTTACGGTACATTGTGTAATTCGTTGAGAACAAAATTAGGTACCAATGGTCAGTGGAAACCAAATTCACCAAGGATTTTAAAACTGGATTCAAACTCACACCGAAATTCAAAGTACCGGTAAACAATTGAAATCACAGGCGGTTCCAACTTGCTTGAATTTCATCACATCAACTCATAATGTGACTCAGTAGTGTGTGGCCCCCACGTGCCTGGATGCCTTCCTGACAAGGTCTGGGCATGTTCCTGATGCAATGGCAGATGGGTGTCCTGGGGATCTTCTCCCAGACAGGAGATCTCCTCCCAACAGTGATCTCCTGGACAGTCTGTGGCGCTACTTGGCAGCTTCAGATGCACCAATACATAATGTCCCAGAGGTACTTAATTGGATTCAGGTCTGGGGAATGTGAGGGCCAGTCAATGGCATGAATGCCTTCCTCATCCAGGAACTGCCTACACACTCTGGCCAGGCATTGTCCTGCACCAGCAGGAACCCAGGCCCTAATGCACCAGGGTATGCTCTGACGATGGGTCTGAGGATTTCATCCCGGTACCTAACAGTCAGTGTACCGTTGGTTGGAAGTGGCAGTTGGAAGTCTGTGTGACCCTCCATGTATATACCTCCATAGACAATAACTGACTCACCAAACCGGTCATAGTGGATGATGTTGCAGGCAGCATAGTGTTCACCACTGTCTCCAGACACTTTCACGCCTGTCACATGTGCTCTGTGTGAACATGCTCTCACCTATAAAGAGAACAGTGCACCAATGGCGGAGTTGCCAATTCTGGTGTTCTCTGACAAATGCCATTTGAGCTGCACAGTGCTGGGCTGTGAGCAGAGGTCCCACTAGAGGATGTCGGGCCCTCATGCCACCCTCATGGTGTCTGTTTTTGATAATTTTGTTAAAAACATGCACACCAGTAGCCCGCTGGAAGTCATTTTGAAGGTCTCTGGCAGTGCTCCTCCTGTTCCTCCTCACAAAAACGATAGACACCAGTCCTGCTGCCCTTTTACTGCCCGGTCCAGGTCTCCTTGTGTAACGGCTTGTCTCCTGGTATCTCCTCCATGCTCTTGAGGCAAAACTTGGACGACACAGCAAACCTTCTTGAAGTCTACTCTCTTATTCTTTTCTTCTATGGTGACAGCCTGGAGGTATGTTTTTGGTCATTATCTTTCTGAAGGATGAACCCCTGACCAACTAGGCATACACCAGAGAATTGGTTTTCAACCCTCTCCTCTGGGAACATTAGTCATTCCAGTTGTCCTGTAAGATACCTATCATGCATGCTGTTGACTCTTAGGAACTTGTATTCTGATTTTGTTGTGGCTCTGGGTCTGTCAGGCCTCTTCCTGTCAGAGTTTCCTATAGTTTTCAAGTGCCTTTTAATGGTGTAGGAAACTGTACTCAGATAAAACATGGTGTTCTTTATAATTACTCTAAAGATCTACACTTTTAATGGTTACAATAGGTGGTCTTCCTTGGTTAATGGCCCTTTTTCTCACCCACCATTAAAACAATATACTACTTTTTGCAGTACAAAACTGTCAAAATAATGCTTAAGAGGGTGTACTAACACAGTTACGTGATAAACGTAGTTGTGACTGTATATATATACAGTATATACACATAAGTATCTTGTACTAACACAGTTACATGATAAACGTAGTTGTGACTGTATATATATACAGTATATACACATAAGTATCTTGTACTAACACAGTTACGTGATAAACGTAGTTGTGACTGTATATATATACAGTATATACACATAAGTATCTTGTACTAACACAGTTACGTGATAAACGTAGTTGTGACTGTATATATATACAGTATATACACATAAGTATCTTGTA
>JACXGM010010818.1:9020-25889 GCA_016801145.1 Umbra pygmaea | reverse complement strand
GTAAGAAGAAATAATGTGTTATTAACATGACTAATATTTCGTGAAATATCCTTCTGCCTGTCTAGAAATAAGTACTTTGATCATATGGAAAGTAAATTTAGCCTTCCTGGCAATGATTGTGCAAACTGTACAGCAAAATTCTCTATATTTTAGGTTCGGGTGCGGGCTTCTGAATGCAACTTTTGTCCAAATCACGGAATTTGGAAAAAATAAAACGGAATTGGCCAAAAAATAACATTAATTTCATAGGGCCCTATATAGCTATAGAATATAATTTATTTTGTATCCCACTTTAGGAAAAGCTGGTCTACAACAACAGCACAGAACAAAAATAATGACTGCAGTTATCAGTTTGTAAAAAACGTTCTATATAGCGTGCCTCCAAACCGTTTGTAAAAACGTGCATATCACACGAAGTATATTCGCTAAAATACAGTAAGCTACTAGTGTGGAATTATTCTACAATATTCACTCATCATGACAGTAAAATAGAACATCCTAAGTCAATCTACTGAAATAATTCCTCTCTCAAACTGTAGAAAGAATGCTGGGAACACTTGATTATGTATGAAAGAAGAAATACCGTCAAATACCGTGAAACCGGTAGAATTTTGACAAATACCGTGATATACATTTTTGGTCATACCGCCCAGCCCTAATGTATACTATACATTTTAAAAATGAGAGTTGTTGCAAAAGTATTTCAATATGAAATCTTAAAGATTGATTACAGTCGTATGCAAAAGTTTAGGCACCCCTGACCATTTCCATGATTTTCATTTATAAATTATTGTGTGTTTGGAGCAGCAATTTCATTTTGATCTATCAAATAACTGAAGGACACAGTAATATTTCAGTAGTGAAATTTGGTTTATTGGATGAACAGAAAATGTGCAATATGCATCAAAACTAAATTGCTGATCCAAAGTATTTATAAATGAAAATCACAGAACTTGTCAAGGGTGCCTAAACATTTGCATACAACTGTATTTATTGATGAAACACGACTAAAGTAGCGAGAACACTAACCATAACAAAGCACACAGGAACTAAACCCAAAACAACACAGAGGAGAAAACAAAAATCTGCTATGCGTTCAGAGGGAGGGAGACCGTTACAGTACTACTCTTTAAAGGGCCCTATGTGGTCAAAGATTGTGTATGAAATAGAGAATATGGTACTAAGTGTAATGTGCAAATATGGAATAGTGTGTTGTGACACTTGAGAAGTGCATGTGTCTTATGAAATTGGTTGAGATGTGCTATGTGACTGGCTGAGAATGGTGTAATGTGGACAAGAGTGTGTTCTCACCTTAATTTGTTTCGTGTGACCCTGTGGCAGTTTCCCCTCTGACTGAAAGTGTTCCAGTTCCTCACTGCTGTAGCTGCACTCGGATCCATAGGTCTGCAGACATTACACACTGTCATGAGTGTGGATGGGTGCGTACACACGTTAGGCATGTGTGTTTATTAAGAAATGTCCTCCATTAAGATCTGGGGCGGGACCCCTGGGGCCCCTCAATTCTTTGTGTTTTGTCTTACTTTATAACATTTTCTAACAAGGATTTACAGAATGTGTTTTTAAGCAGGAGATGTATGCTTATGAGAATCAGCATCAAGTCTCAAAGCAAACTTAAACAACAGCCTCTAAAATCCTCCATTATGACTGAAAGAGTGTGTCCCTCAGTGTGTTGTTAATGTTCATCATGTGTGGGCGTGTGTGTGAGGGAATATTTAAACAAGGTATCAGTAAACATGTTGTTCCCTACTTTTGCAACATTACTGTAGATAAACAGTAAACTACATTTACATCTTGTTAAGTTATACATACAATAGGTCTTTTGTAAATTAGAAATAACTTACAGCGTTGTTCTGAATGAGTAGGCACATCCAAAAGAATGCTAAGTATCGTCAAAATGGGCGATCAAATTGGCAAATCTCAGATTAAGAGACTGACACTTTTATGTGCCAATCAACATAAATGTGAATTTAGTTATTGAGTTATACAGAGTTGTTTTACAAGTAAAGTACAGTGTTGTTCTGAATGAGTAGGCAGATTTCAGGAAAGATTTAATGTATAGCCCCTTCTGGGGTTCAAACCCACTAACTTCAGATTCAGTCTGCCACACTACCGACTAGCTACACCAGACTTTTTGCATTGTCTTGTTTGAGCAGATTCCAAGTATACATGCAAGTACATGTTGGAATTCATTTTCTAGGTTTGTGCATTTGCTAAAACAAGGTTCATGCAAAATTTGAATTCATTTATCCAAACCCCATTTGAGAGGTGTGGGGGTGCCAGGGAAGTCTACAGTCTCACTCAAAGACAGAATTAAATGTGTGTCAATTTGCCAATTTAGGGTTTGGATCTTGTAATGCTCTTCTACTATGTGTGTGTGTTTGCCTGTGTGTCTTTGTGATACTTGTGTCCTTTTGAGCTTACCGGGGAGTGGAAGGCAGAGGTGTCCATCAAGCTAGCTGCTTCGTGATAGGAGAACAAGAACTCTTTCTGCCCTAGCCCCTCCTCCTCCAGTTTCTCTTGGTAGACATTGCGAGTGGCCTCAACAAAATCTGCCCAATGACAAAAACCCACCTCAAAAAGTAAGTTATGAACCCCGTTCTCTGTTTCCAAGTGGAATTAACCCAAACTTGTCGTTACAACACAGGGAATTCTCATGTTGTTTATGAAGGCATTTTTTCTGGCATTAAACTGATAACTTTACACTTGTAAATCTGACTCGTTAACCACTGACCCATCTGATACACTATTTTGCTTTAAAATTAAAGGGTTGTCTACAGCTGAAAGAAATGTTTTCAATGACTAAGAAATGAAAAAATATAGTGGGCTCCAGCATTACTGGCATCCCTGACTGACAATGCTCAAACAATACTTTAAAAACGTAAATAATATAATTATAGAGAGAAACTCAAAATACCAAAATGTAAAAAATACTTCATTAATGTTCTAATGGAACCAACCAAAATCATACAGTTATTTAACACAAAAGAAATTACACCAAGATCAAGGTTTCATAATTACTGGCCCACCTTATTCAGTACTTGATGCAACCAGCTCTGGCAAGGATAACAGTGTGGAGTCTCTTTCTGTAATGTTTGACAAGGATAAGGAACACATTTGGAGGGATTTTGGACCATTTCTCTATGCAGATCCTTTCAAGATCCTTTACATTCTTGGGTTTGCATTTATCAACTGCCCTCTTCAACTCAGCCCACAGGTTTTTAATTGGATTGAGGTCTGGCGACTAAGATGACCATGGAAGAACATTGATTTTGTTGTCACAGAACAATTTCTGTTTAGACCTTGAGGTATGTTTTGGGTCATTGTCTTATTGGAAAGCCCACCTACGGCCAAGTCCCAGCCTTCTGGTTGGATGACAAAGGAATATTGCATGTGTGTTACCTCATTTTTATACGCTAGTTGAACAGCAAGTCATGTAATGGCTCAATATGGTTCCTTTAGACTTATCCATCCATCCATCCATCCATCCATCTTCGTCCGCTTATCCGGAATCAGGTCGCAGGGGCAGCAGCTCCAGCAGGGGACCCCAAACTTCCTTTTCCCGAGCCACATTAACCAGCTTCAACAGGGGGATCCCGAGGCATTCCCAGGCCAGGTTGGAGATATAATCCCGCCACCTAGTCCTGGGTCTTCCCCGAGGCCTCCTCCCAGCTGGACGTCCCTGGAACACCTCCCTAGGGAGGTGCCCAGGGGGCATCCTTACCAGATGCCCAAACCACCTCAACTGGCTCCTTTCGACGCAAAGGAGCAGCGGCTCTACTCCTCACAGATGACTGAGCTTCTCACCCTATCTCTAAGGGAGACACCAGCCACCCTCCTGAGGAAACCCATTTCGGCCGCTTGTACCCTGGTTCTTGTTCTTTCGGTCATGACCCAGCCTTCATGACCATAGGTAAGGGTAGGAACAAAAACTGCCTGGTAGATCAAGAGCTTTGCCTTTTGGCTCAGCTCTCTTTTTGTCACAACGGTGCGATATATTGAATGTAATACCGCCCCCGCTGCGCTGATTCTCCACCCAATCTCCCGCTCCATTGTCCCCTCACTCGCGAACAAGACCCCAAGGTATTTGAACTCCTTCACTTGGGTAAAGACTCATTCCATACCTGGAGTAGGCACTCCACCGGTTTCCTGCTGAGAACCATGGCCTCAGATTTAGAGGTGCTGATCCTCATCCCAGCCGCTTCACAATTAGCTGTGAACCAATCCAGTGAGTGCTGAAGGTCACAGGCCGATGATGCCATTGGGACCACATCATCTGCAAAAAGCAATGAGATCCTCAGCCAACCGAACTGCAACCCATCCCCACCCCAACTACGCCTCGATATCCTGTCCATAAATACTACAAACAGGATTGGTGACAAAGCGCAGCCCTGGCGGAGACCAACCCTCATCTGAATCAAGTCCGACTTACTGCCAAGAACCCGGACACAGCTCTCGCTTTGGTCATACAGAGATTGGATGACCCTAAGAAGGGAGCCCTCACCCCACACTCCCGCAGCATCTCCCACAGTATCTCCCGGGAGACCCGGTCATACGCCTTCTCCAGATCCACAAAACACATGTAGACAGGATGGGCATACTCCCAGGCCCCCTCTAGGATCCTTGCGAGAGTAACGATCTGATCCGTTGTTCCACGACCAGGACGGAATCAACATTGTTCCTCATTGTTCCTCTTCAACCTGAGGTTCGACTATCAGCCGAACCCTCCTTTAGCCTTAGATTAACTTAAATAAGTGGAATTTCATTTCTGGTTTAATTTTGGTAGATGTTATTTACAATAACCTTCATGGGTGCAATTAATAGTGAACTTACTTTGGAGGACATTACTTTCATATTTAATCAGTGAATGATTTTGGTTGGTTCCATTGACACATTAATAAAGTACTTTTTACAGTATTGTTTGTGCATTGCCAGTCAGGGGTGCCAGTAATTTTGGAGCCCAGTCTATTAGGGCTGGGCATCGTTCAAAATCTTTTGATCCGGTGCCAATTTCGATACCTCAGGTTTGATACCGGTTCCTTAACGATCCTTTTTTCGATACCATATTTTTTTCATCCATTTCAATTTCAACAGAATACAGTAAACCTAAAACCTTTAATTTCCACCTTAATTGTTTATCAGTAAAGCACAAAACATAACAATATAAAGTTTCATTCTTTTAACTGACAATAACAGTAAAAAAAGGTATAAATACCAAATATGCTATATTGGTAAAGAACTCCATTTATATCGATAGCTTGCTCACCTCCACCATGGGGCCACCACTGTCAAAAAAGCTAGCAAACCTTAAACAATAGCCGCTTTCCGGCTAAGTAGTTACAGGAACATAGTTATAGAAACAGTCCACTTCTAAACAGTTCTATTAACTACTCTTCCCCGAAACCGGTTTTGCTATTTGCATTCGCACTGGTCAAGTGGCCATAGGAACTGGTAGGAGGGATAAGGGTGTGACGAAAGGACCGCAATGGTCTTTTATAGCGTCGACACTTGACTTTAGCGTAGGGCCACATACAACAACATTTCACAGTTTAATGTTTTTGTAACACTGAGTGTATGATTGGAGATGTATGCGGATGATCTGGTTGTTTTCTGCTCAAGTAGTGCTGGGTTCCTTCAGCGGCTTGCTGTTTGTTTGTTTGTTTGTTCAGATTACGAGACTGAAAACGACATCCTATACAATTAAAAAAAGAGTGTTGTGTTGATATGTCTGATAACTGAGTTCGAACCGCAGCGTTTAAAAACTAGGCTGGAGTAATAGAAATTGAGTAGCTACTTAACACAGAAACACAAAAGACAAATGTTCACGCATAGTATTACACGCAACGGACAAACGAAGCGACCGGCGTAATTTATAACCCCTGTGACTACTCTGTGGCACTGATCTTATCTTTCCTAGGAAATGTTCCCTCTTGCTGCCAATGTGAAGGGATTAACACTTTCTGGTATGGTCTTCCTATTCCTAACATCAGGGTGGACACGCGCAGAAGCTAATGTGAAGGGGGAAATAGACAGAGCTAACTAGAGCAATTGACTAGCAGCACAAGCTAAAATACATAGACTAGTCAACGTTACATGGAAAATAATTGAGTTTCGATTGTCGATCGAAATGAGCGCAACAACGGCAGTAGTAAACATTTGTGTTCTGTTTAAGTAGTGAAATTACAATTATCTGTCAAGTATTTCCAAAATGTGTAACGTTACCGTTACGTCGGAAAAACAAAGATGCTGCCTGGTCAAGTAGTAACTTTTTAAACGGTATACGACTGCAAGTATCTTCAGAAATCCTCTGCGTGGTGGTGGTGTCTCTTTCACATGACGTGTTTTAAGTTGCGTTAGACAGCCAATCGCCGGTGACTTTGTCATTACATGTAAGTATGCTAAATGATTAATGGCTCACAGACGCTTTTGGAACCGAAAATTGGCACTGAAAGAAAAATACTTTTTCAATACTCTATAGTATCGAAGTATTTCGGTCGGTGCCATAAAAGTATCGATGTTCGGTGCCCAGCCCTACACTCTATATATATGTTGATAGGGTATGTATTCATATACGTAAATTAATACTTGTTGGAGTCACGTTTGACAGCATTACAGGTGTGAGTCAACCCCTACAACCAACAACTGGAGACAGTATACCTCCATATGACACGGTTCCCTGTGGGTCAGTGGTAAGACTCTGTCTCATCATTCTTTTTTTCTCATCTGTGATGTCCAGACCCAGATATGACAGAGCCTGTAGGAGGGAGAGGTGAGGCAAAAAAACAGAGAGAGAAAATAAGGAGATTAAAGAGTTAACTAGAATTAAAAATGTTTAATTGGGGACGACATTTACACTTTACCTTTTAGTCATTTAGCGGACGCTCTTATCCAGAAGGACATACAGTGAATACAGGGATATCCCCCTGGAGCAACCTAAACTAAAGTCCCTTGATCAAAGACACAAGGACATTTGGTAGTTGAGAATTGAACTTGCAACCTTCTGACTACAAGTCTGACTCCCTATCCACTGAGCTAACTGACACCCCAGATTACAAGAAAGGTTTGACCGCGGACAAGAAATAGTGTAAATTATAATTTAGATATGTTTACATCGAAAGAATAGGGAGATAAAGACAGAGTTATTACAGCTGCAATCAAAATTATTCAAACCCCATTCCAAACCGCGTGTATTTTAAAACTTTACAGACTTTCAACTGTGTGCAATGAACAAATTTAGGCAATTGATATACAGTAGCTCAATACAACAAATGCATCAAGCATTTTCCCCAAATCGAACTAAAAATACAACTCTCCAGTCTCAAAATTATTCAACCCTTTCTAGCAAGCATTTTTAGTACTTACTAGAGCACCCTTGTGCTGTTATGACCCGCTGCAAACAAGATGCATAGCCAGACACCAGCCTCTGGCAGCATTCCTGAGGAAGCCAAGTCCTTATAAGCAATGGGCTCTAGTTCAGTAATATTCTAGGTTTGCCTACTGCAACTGCCTTTTTCAAATCCCACCAGAGATTTGTGACTGAGATGACCACTGTAGAATCATTCAGGACTCCTGCAACCAAGACTTGGTCGAATTTGAGGCATGTTTGTGATCATTGTCATTTTGGAATGTCCAATGGTAGCCAAGCTTCAGTTTCCTCGAAAATGGCATGATGTATTCTCCTTGGATTTCCTGATACTTCCAATGAATCCATCCTGCTTTCCACACGCTACAGGTTTTCTGTGCAAATCAGCCCCAGAGCATCACCGAGCCACCACCAATAGTGATCTTTTCTGCATGTCTTCAGACCAGAGTAAGAATTTCACGACGGCCATGGCCGTCATTGACCCTACCTCTGGCCGTGATGCCCTGAAAATTATTGTACACCCTATGGCCACCAAAGCCTTTATGCCCCTGCTACTGTCAAAATCTTGTGTTGAGTAGTCAGTTTGTTTATTCATAAATTTGGGTGTAAAGTAAGTCTTAAACCAAACTTTCAAATGTACATTGTAGTTCGCACACCATGGACAACCAATCAATACCATAACCAGTTGCGTAGTGGCAATCGGGATAGTCAGGACTATTCCCAGTGGGCCGGTAGTGTTGAGGCTGCGAGGGCAATAATAGTTATACATTGAAAGTTCTTAGCAACACCATCCGGCGGCCTGGTGTGCAGTTGCTGCCCGCTGGTCAAACTGTGCAGCATATGCTCAACCCGTACGGCGTGCGGCAGCAGCCTCTTATTTCAATACAAACACAGGCTAATTAGAAAGCACTAATGAAGTGCAGGTCACAACCATGTCTAGGATTTTCAGAAATATAGGGGGATCAGTGAGCTGCCCCTCCCCAAATGGCATAGCCCTGATCGGCCTATGACCTAAAGCCATTGAACACCTCTTTCTTTCAACGTGATCTCTCAGAATTTTGTGAATTTACCACAGACCCTTAACTTTAAAATCCGTGGCAGTTTCACAGAATGGCAGAAAATTCTGTGAAATAAACACAGCTCCTTAACTTCAAAATCTGTGGCAGTTTCACGGAATCGCATGATGACGTAGCAGAGTGTAAATAGCGAAGATTTTGCAGGTTGGTAGGATGGGGATGGTGGAGGATGGGGATGGTGGGTGGGCGTATAAACATTGGTCCGTGTTCATTTCACAGACATTTCTGCCATTCCGTGATACTGCCACGGATTTTGAAGTTAAGACTCCGCGGTCATTTCACAGATTTCTGAGAGATCAGGCTGATTTTTTTCCTTGTCAGTTTTGGAAGTCTATCGGTAACGTTAACAGACAGTGTGTGAGTGATTTGAATACCCCTGGACCCCTGGAGCCTTCTATCTATTGTAGAAATGATTGTGTTTTGGAATCACTCAATGCCAAAAAATGACATACAAAATAATAAAGCATATAGCATCATGTCTGATTTATTACTGTTATATACACTTTAGTGAATACTAAAGAGTGGAGAGGGGTCTTTCTTGTTTTGTAAAGAAATAATCTGTTCTTTGTGTTGCTCAGGTTATTGTTGCCATTTATGAGTGATTTTGGGTGACAACTATTCCTAGTGTTATGGAAGAATGAGTTGATTTGAGACGTATTCATTTTTTTGGTAGTTTTAGTGCATTTTGGATGTGGAATTAACTGCTGTGCAACACTGAAAGTTGGTTATGAGTACTGTGTTTGGAGTTTTGAAGAGACCGACATATTGAGAAATTGGTCCTAGCGATTATAAAAATAACAATAAAAAACTGTTTAACAACAAATATTGCCCATTTCAAGGTCTTCTGAAATGGGAAATATACAACCTCATTCTTCAAACTAAACATTTAGCTTATTTGATCAATGTCTCTGTATTTTCTGTAGTTGGCCAAATTAGGATATTTTGGTTAATAGCGTATACATTTAAGTTGTCTCTCTCTCTAAATAAATGAATGAAACATGTACAGTATGAAATTACACATTGAAAGTGGGTAGACTATTTGCAGTTGCTATTTACCCCCATTACAAAATGGGCTGGTGCACTATGAAACTCCCAGGCTGAAAGTGTGTCCCATACCGGCCCTGATCATAACTGATGATTTTAGAAGTGGCGTCACACCTCGCATAATTCAAAGCTAGCAGGAGCACAACTGAGGACAACCATAAGTACAGACCACATGCTGGTAAGCAAGCAAGCTAGTTATGGATCAATAGATAGCTGACTTATTTAGCTTAACTGAATCAAATCTGCCTGTTTTGGAAGGTGTCTGATCAACTGATAAGTGAGAAAGTTCTGACCCCAATTGGGAGAACTCACCTGAATGCGTTATGAGGGCTCAGAGAAGTAATGTTATGTTTGACATCACTGACATGGAAGGGTTTGTGGTGAAAGATTAAAAAACTACAATGACTTGCTCCGTGCTGAAATAAGTAGCTATAATGCATCCGGAAAGTATTCACAGCGCTTCATTTTTTCCACATTTTGTTGTTAC
Organism: Umbra pygmaea; assembly: GCA_016801145.1. NCBI lineage: Eukaryota > Metazoa > Chordata > Actinopteri > Esociformes > Umbridae > Umbra > Umbra pygmaea. The sequence goes on along the minus strand of JACXGM010010818.1, from coordinate 15,901 downwards.
ACCCTTATTCCGTAATTGATTAAATTCATTATTTCCCTCAAAATTATACAAACAATACCCCATAATGACAATTTGAAAGAATTGTGTTTGAAATCTTAGCAAATTTATTAAAAATAAAAATGGAAAAATACACATGTACATTTCGGAATAAGGGTGTAACATTACAAAATGTGAAAAAAGTGAAGCACTGTAAATACATTCCGGTTGCACTGTATGTTTGTATATTTAGGCCCTATTCATTAACGCAGGTGATTCTGATGTTAAAGATACTTCTAGGTTTACTTCATTGTGCAGAATGATTTATTTCTGTGTCCATCAGTTTGATGTCTGAAATTAAACAAATTCCACAATCCATAAATATTTTGAGGGAGGATTAGATATAATTTCAAGGATTAAAACATGATAATTGAAGTTTTTTGTAGAAAAACCATATTAGTGGTAATAAGTTATTATTCAAAGTATGATATTTTACATGCCACCCACATAGGCATTAAGAGATGCGTAAAGAGCATAAAAACATATTTTTTGGCGAAATTAACTTTTTCATTAAATTGCTTCTTGAATATGTCAACTTTCATTTTATCTGAATAACAAAGATGTTTGAGTTAAATACAATAAAAACAAACTTTTCATAGCCTAGAAAGAGTGGAAGATACAGTGTGTTAAGTTTCACTTTTGGTTTTACCACTTATGCTAAGAGTTGAACTTCTAAAATCTTAATAGAATTTGGCTTATGTTACTATTGTTAAAGAATAGAAAAATAAATGCATCTTCTTTTTCAGCATATGAAAAAAAACTGAAATTAAATCCTTACTGTCACATAGTCACATCTGAGAAAAAATTTGGCCTGTTTGTAAACAATCGCGGTAAAACCTGAATTTCATTTCATCGCAATATAAACCATTTGCCATATGGAAGCATTTTAAACTATAACTACAAATAAACTGATCTTCTATGAGCATAAACTGAAATTAAGTATTTATACAGTATATTTATACAGTATACAGTCTGAGATATCAGGTCTCAAGTGGACTTGTTTTCTAAGACATCAGCTGTGCATTAGGCAAATATTACATTTCTAACGTGGGATACCTATTTAAATTTAAAACATTTGTCTTATGGAAGTACTGATAAAATATTAAAAAACTTGTCTTCCTACACTATAGACACTATGACAATGGTGTATGTGCCTATTACAAAGCCTTACAAAGAGTTTAAAGTCCAGCCAGCCCCCATTAGCCTCTTAGTGGCTATGTGATGTTTTGTTTTTTTGCAACTCGAAAAAATGAAGTATTCTATAAGGGGATCACTCTCAAAATTCTTTGGCAAATGGCAACCGGTTATTTCATACTTAGGTTGAATAATTTTGATTGCAACTGTAGATGTTACTTTTTTCTAATTGATTTGTGAATATTAGTAAAGCTCATCAGGGCCTTAACTACTATATCTGTGTCGGGATGTCCGATTCACCAGAGTGAGCATTATATCATCCGATTTACACCACTGCCACTGACAATCACCATTTACACTAGAACAGTGTTGCCGCTAATCTACTACTGTATGTAAGCTATGTGACAAGTATGTCAGTTATATACTTGCTATAGGACGATATGTGAGAGCAGAAATTTCTCTAATGTTGAAACAGCCGTGATATGTTGTGCTACATTTGTGTCAAGTACATGCATAAGCCTCAAAGACACACCATGACTGGACTTGTTAAGAAAGCATATGAGCTTTACTTCGGTTGTAAAATTGGTGATCAAGACTAGGCCTGGGCTCTTCACATATTTTTGTGTAAGATGTGCTGTCGATCTTAGAGCTTGGCTCAGAGGTACTCAGAAGGCAATGCGGTTTGCGGTCTTAATGATCTGGCAAGAACGGAGAGATCACATGACTGATTGTTACTTCTGTCTGAACAATGTCTCTGGTTTCTCTGCCAGAAATAAGAAATCAATTGAAATCCCCAATCTGTCTTCCAATATCAAGGCCACCAAAGAAAGGGAGATTAGACAAAACAGATGAAGATGCTGCACTGCACCACCTGGGCACCGACAGTGACATCTATCGAGATTTTTTAAACATGTATCTCTGGTGAGCCTCAATGAAATGACATGGTCAGGGAATTAGGTTTGGCAAAAGCAAATGCAGAACTACTGGGTAGAAAACTGCAAGGATTGTGTTTGCTTTCACCAGGTACAAAAATGTCTGGTTTTTGAAGCCACTAAGATGATTGAACAAATTGTTGTTCACATTTTTGTGCTGTGAGCAAGAATGTTGGGATCTCTTTATTGATTCATTGTCTTGTTACACTTTGGCAATGTCAACCCTTCAATACTTGTTGGCTATGCTGTACACATGAAAGAAACATACGAAACATGGAAATGTTGATGAGACACATCCAGTACACTAAATAAAACTGGAGTGCCTCTTTTACCTGGAATGCTCCTCTAGATATACCAAGTACTGTTGTTACATTTGCCAATGGGACAGCCATGCTTAAGAGTCACATATTAAAATGGTCTGGCCACTCCATAAGAATTTGGTTCCGGACCTAAAAACGTGGTACATGAACCAATGTTTGACAAAAATATATTTTTGCCTCCTCTTCATACAAAATTATGACAAATTAAAATGTTTGTGGAAGTGATGAGCAATGATGCAAAGATTATGTAGGGCATTTATGTTGTTCCACAGGTCAGACTAGCGGTTTGAAGATCTGTTTGTGGGGCAGAAAAACTACATACAGCGGATTGAAAACTTCTTGCAGCATACAAAACCATGATGTGCATCATGTCACAAAAGATTAATAAGCTGCATTCACACTTGGACTTCTTCCCTGGAAATCTTGGTGCAGTCAGAGACAAAAATTGTGAAAGGTTTCACCAGGACATTGCCACAATGGAAAATCAGTATCAATGCAACTAGAATCCATCAATGCTGGCTGACTACTGTTGGTAGTACTGCTGAGTACAAACAAAAATCAGGAGGAAAACACTTCTAGCCCTTTGAATTTATACAGCACGTCAGTAACATTATGCAATTAAAAGCGTTATAGTCAATAAAATTTTATGATTTTCCAAATTCCTGCATGACACAGTCAATCTAAATGTATATTTGTTTTTCCTTCAAGGGGTCTAGCATAATCACCAACATATCTTAAAGAAGCAAAACGTTTGTAAACTGTGTTGTCCATTGTTAAAAATAAACTAAAAGTTTCAACTTTAGGACAATGAATTAATGGCTGCTGAAATTTTGGTTTTGCCATTGTAGATGAATAATACATTATAAATCATTATAAAAGTACCACAAGTGATAGACATTTTTTAGATTGTTAATATCTTGGATATATATTTTAATAAATGTAATGCCACCTTGCTGAATTTATATTAAAAAAAACATGAAAATCCCTGGGTGTTCAAAACTATTTGACCAGTAGTGTATTTCTAAAACATCTTGGTTAAAGCATTGGTACATTGTGCCTTCTTGTAGTGTATTTCTAAAACATCTTGGTTAAAGCATTGGTACATTGTGCCTTCTTGTAGTGTATTTCTAAAACATCTTGGTTAAAGCATTGGTACATTGTGCCTTCTTGTAGTGTATTTCTAAAACATCTTGGTTAAAGCATTGGTACATTGTGCCTTCTTGGCAACAGGCACCAGGCAGGAACCAGAGCCAGGGCATAATCCCATTATCGAGACTGGTAGATTAGGGTCAGCGCAGACTGAGTGGGATTGAGATTAGATTAAAATCACTGCTAAACAACTGTACCGTCTGCCCTTGATGAAACAAAAAATACAGACACAGTAGATAAAGAGATGGAAGGAAGAGAGAGAATACACAGTGGTGGATGGAGGGATAGTATACACAGAATATCAGGTTTGGGGCAATTTTAATTCCAGTCAATTCAGGAAGTACCCAGAAAAAATCCAATGATGATGGTTTTTAATGCTTTTCAATTAAAGATAATTTGGAACTGGATTCAGGTATACTTCCTAAGTTGACTGAAATTGAAGTGCCATTGACCCCTGACCCTGTAAAATATTCAGTGATTAGCGAGAAAGATAGAGGGGCTGGGAGCATGCAAAAGAGAGAAAGAATAAACCACTAAATAGTGATAGAAATAGCTTTTTCTTAGAGAGAAACGTTATTGTTAAACTGAATAAGTCTGACTTTATGTATTCCAAATACCACACTAATTCCTTTTAATGCACAAGTGTTCCCTATTGGCCCTGGTTTAGAGTGCACAGTGTAAGGAATTGGGTGCCATTGAGAACACAGAATAATCAAACAGCATTAACTAAGTGGCTGTTGTAAAGTGTGACCCCCAGGAGACTGGATTAGTGTACACGGATTAACTCGTGGCTATCATTTACCAATCAGCCTCTTCACAGTGTCTCTACAACAAAAAGCGCTACGGCTTATCACATAGGAGAATGGTGAAGGTGAAAGACACCTACCGGTACTTAGATGTGATGCATACAGTATAGGAGGGAGAGGATTAAAAGAAAGTCAGGGGAAATGAAACAGGATGAGTAAGCCAGACAGACAGACAGACAAATTCACCAGTTCTACTATTGATAGACAGACAGACCTACGGACCGACTGTCCAAGAGTAGTTTGTTATTAAGTTGTGTTGAGGCAGATAGTTGACACAGACAGACAGGCAGAAAGACTCACCAGGTCTATCTTGTCAGACTTTAGGCGTATATGGGGGTCCAGGGTTATCTTAGGTTTGGCTGCAGACATTGCTGCTCTCTGGCTGGGGGCTCTACCTGTTAGGAGGGGGAAACAACTGGGATTTCTTATGACCGCAAAGAGGTAATCCTGACACATCTTACTGTACTGTAAACAAAGATAGTATCAGAGTGCACATGAGGGACAATGAGAAAGCTAGTGGTAGTAGAGCAAATTGCAGAGAGAGAGAGAGAGAGAGAATATTGCATTGGTACATTGCCCTTAAAACAGACTGATCCTTGAACAGAATCAGTGAGAATTGCATTGTCATTGAGAGAAGCTAATGAAGCAAACATGGTAAGGTAGAACACGAGCTGAGCTGCATTTCTTATCTCCTGCCAAAACTATGACTACATTACAGGCACATATTTCCCTCAGATCAATCAGACCCAAAAATAATATACAACTAAACCAAATACTGACATGAGATGAAATATCACAATAGATATAGTAAATAGATCAATGGAGTGGAGATGATGGAGGATAGAACATGTTTATTTATTCACTGATTGACTGGTCCTTCTCAGGTTTCAAAGTGGCTGCTAAGTTAATTCCCATTCATATAAACTAGTAAGATACTTCAGCTAGCAAATAGATACTGATGGTGTTATTCAAAGTTGTTTCGAGCTGTAATGCAGTTAAAGGACAACTCTGGCGCAAAATGAACCTAGGGGTTAATAACACATTGATACAGAGTCGACCATTCTCTGGGATATGTTTTCATGCTAATCAAATGTGCCCAGTTTTAGTGCGAACTGATAATTACCTTATAACGCTAGTTTTGAGGACATGGATAAAGTAAAAATAAATCGCTATTTTATACAACTAACAAGGCTCAGAATAGCACCACACTTCCACGGTAGCATAATGAGGGTCCCTACATGCAAACTGAAGCATTGAGAACTTTGTAAGTGCAGACAGTTTATAAAAAAAAGTTTAAAAGACAGTACTATTCATGTATACAGCCAGGTGCCATCTTCAGAAAACAGACTCGACCAGTCAAACTACAAACTCGCCCCTATGTGAGCTGAACTGTAAGCAAATTGTGTTTTATTTTAGTTTGCATTGCCAGCTGTAAGTCTTGCTAATTGATCTGCATGAATGACTGCAAAACCTCTTGCTGTGGGAAATTCCAAGTAACAGTTCAGCTCACGTAGCACAGCGTTCGTGATTCGACTGGTCGAGTCTGTTTTCCGAAAATGGCACCTGGCTGTATACGCAAACGGTACTATTTTTTATAAACTTTCTGTACACTTACAAAGTTCTCAATGCCTTGGTTTGCATGTAGGGACCCTCATTATGCTACCGTGGAAGTGTGGTGCTATTTTGAGACTTGTTAGTAGTATAAAGTAGCGATAGCTTACATACCCTTGAATATTTGGCCTTGTTACAGACACACATTGTGACACAGGCAGGTGAAAATGTAAATTAAAGGTTAATTTTCCACACCTGTGACATTTTCAATTGAAATTAGTCTCTGTGTATAAATAGTCAATGAGTTTGTTAGCTCTCATGTGGATGCACTGAGCAGGCTAGATACTGAGCCATGGGGAGCAGAAAGAACTGTCAAAAGCGAAATAAGGTACTGGAGATGCATAAAGTTGGAAATGGATATAAAAAGATATCAAAAGCCTTGCAAATGCCAGTCAGTAATGTTCAATCACTTATTAAAAAGTAGAAGATTCCAGGATCTCTTGATATCAAGCCAAGGTCAGGTAGACCAAGAAAGATTTCAGCCAAAACTGCCAGAAGAATTGTTCGGGATACAAAAACCCCACAGGACACCTTGGGAGACATACAGGATGCTCTGGGCAAAGATGGTGTGGTTGAGCAAGGACCACAATACAACAGATCTTGAACAAAAATGAGCTGCATGGTCGAGTTGCCAGAACAAAGCCTTTGCTGTGCCAGTGGCACAATAAGTCTTGGTTATAATATACCAGACAACACAGACTGTTGTCTTGACACGCCTCACAGCTTCTGGCACTATGTAATATGGAGTGACGAGAACAAAATAGAACTTTATGGTCACAACCAAAGTGCTATGTTTGGAGAGAGGTCTACAAGGCCTATAGTGAAAGGAATACCATCCCCACTGTGAAGCATGGTGGTGGCTCACTGATGCTTTGGGGGGGGGGGGGGGGGGG
>JACXGM010010817.1:0-16102 GCA_016801145.1 Umbra pygmaea | reverse complement strand
CAAAATGGCACTGACGTAAAGATGAAAGAAACTAATGAAAGTAAGACAGAAATGTCTAAGGAATAGGTTTCTGGCTCTGTCGTAGTCAGTAGGAAGGTGCCGAAGACTCTGAGAATTATAACATTTTAACGTTTTAGAGTACATTTAACTTTAAGAACGACCACTGGAGTGAGAGCTCTTCACTGAGCAAAACGCTGAGTCAGCCCTCTGGCATCCTTCCAATTAGCCTCTAACTATCGGTCTCAAAACAGAAGCAGGACATCTTAGCAACATGATTGTGTCTACAGTCAAATTAAATCCAAATAAGGGTACTGGAATAAGGAAATGCATGAATTTGTTTATTTCAGATGTTGCTTAGGGATGTATAACACATTATATGGTAATGCCGTCATCCCATAATAACCAATGAAAATTATTGGCACAAACGAAAGGAATTAATTAGGGAGTCACTTCAACAACCGAAACAAAACAAACAAGGTCTCATAGATAAACAAAATAAATATCCACGGCAATTAGGGTTGGAAGCGGAAAATCAAAGCTGAGAAACGCAAAAGGGATAAATAAAAGTTGTTATTATGTTGATAACTGAAGAAAATAACCAATGGTGTCTGCCAGCAGCCATAAATATGTGTTCCAGGCTAGTTAGAAGACATCAGGACTAACGAGCTGACGATCTCAGGTGAAACAAATGCGTAAACTCCCCAACCCTACAAAGCCTGGATTATTAGTATTTTCTTCATTCTAGCACATATTTGCTGATAGCTAATTTATTGTCTGAGGTATTTACTGGGATGTGTGTTTGGTCCACCTACTGTAGATATCTCAAGAGGACTGTAATAAAGTTGCTCTTGATAAGATATCTGGTGAATTACTAAAATGCTAATGTAAAAATTTGATGACTACAAAAAGTGTTCACCCCATATTCTAACATTATCTGAAAATTCTAAGAACGAACACAACATGCGGCAAGTCTGGCTTACAGTAACATTCATTAATTAAATTCAGTTTTACTTTGTATATCGACTTCTCTAATTAGTGTTGTTCAGTGCTTTATCTATTCTTGAGAGATAATACTTATTCATCTAATTATTAAAGAATGCCTTATAGATGTCTTTATGAATTATTTTCTTTTTACAGGGTTTAAGACTTCATTGGGCTGTAAGTTAATAATGTGTATGTCTGTAACATAGGAGAGTGGAGGTAGACGAGTAATAATCAGATCAACTTTGTCCATACCGGTGCTTAGTAATACAGGGGAAATATGTAAACTGTCTATTGTACATGCTTGGAAAACATTAAACCTCATCTGGGGTCGGGAAATGAGATGAGGCCATAATTAAAGGTAAATCAATTAGTATTTGGTTGCCATGGAGATAGAGGAATAAGATAATCTGGCCCAATGATTCTCATTGTTTTGCTTCTTCCTGTCTCTCTGTGATTTAAACTTCTGTGTTGTTGTCTGGGAGACTCCAGAGGGATGAGAAGCCTGGCATAGCTGTGGATTAGGCCGTACAGTCTGTGTCTTGGGGTTTGCTGCTTGGATGGAGGGAGGCTACTTAGCCCGACCTTGAAAGTTGTCTCCTGGGCACTGAAATAAAATGGTGATAGATATAGAGTGTGTGGCAAGATTCATGTTGAATTATTTAGGAGCCCTCTCTGAAGTAAATGTTAGACAGTTTCTGTGTATTCTTAGAAATTAGCATGAAAAGCCATTATTTTGCTTTGTTTTTATTTGACCTCACCTTTAAGACATTCTTCACCATTGTAGTATAACACTGCTTTAAACACATCTGATCAAAAACATTGTTTAGTCTTTCAAGGGGTCCAACAGATTTAGGTAGTTAGTTGACAATCTGATAACAAACTAGGCAAAGTATACAGGTAGGCAATATTAGTTTAGCTACTATTTACACAATAGCAATTGTCTGGAAAGGATACAGGTAGAGAATTCTAGTTTAGTTACTAATTACAATATAGCAATTGTCTGGACGACATTTATATAATATTCAAAACCAATGTTTCTATTTACACTTATTTTTTGCAATTTGCAATAACAAAGTGTTGCGCTGCCACAACACCTTCACAACTGTTTTTCACTAACAACAACTAAAAAAACAACAGGAAGCGTTCTTCCAACTCCCATGTCACCGCATACGTGTCTCGATTAAAGATAGAACAAGACTTTGGCAATGTTAACTTAATATTATTAATGGCAGGACAATAGGAAGCATAGGTATATAGGGGTAGACAGTAAGGGCACAGACACCCCAGTGGTAGCAACTTGCATCTGCATAAGATTTGTAAATATTGTAAAAATAATACAAAATGTATATGCTAGAGGTAAATATAAAAATGGCACAATGTAATTGGTCTCAACATTTGGTCACGGTTAGGTAAAGGTTAGGAAGGTGTAAAATGTAGATAGCAATAATATAAAACAAAAAAAAGTGGGATTGGAAATGATGCACATTTTAGAATAAAGACAATCCTGTTGTCAAATACTGAAGCTGACCTTTCCCCCCCCAAAAAAATTGCAACTTGCATCTGGATTCTCGTAGCGATTCAACCATAGGAATTGCTAGTCGGCAAGATTTGGTTGCCCAAAAAACACAGAATGAGTTGAGCTAGCAAACGGAGGTAAGCTGGATTCTTGGAGAGCGCAAGCCATACGTGCGGTGTGTCTTCCGATTCAGACCACTACACCAGACTTCGGCACAGTACATATATTTTTTATAAAACTTATTTAAACAAGCAACATTCATTAGTGATGCCTGGTAGAGGCTGCATGGATAAAAACACGTGGAAATCGTGATCTACACACTGCTCATCCAACACGGAAGCCTTTAGTCAGATCACCAACTAAACTTCTGTGATTAAACTACTGGTATGTTTCCTGTAGTCCATTAAGAATTTTTAATAGCTGGATTATGTTATGTTCACTATTATGTTGTAACATAATGTAAAACAAAATCTACTGTTACTTCAGTTGTGTTAGAGCAGAGAGAAGAAACATCTAGAAACAACTTAATCTGCCTGTGTAGCTCTGCTTTCCCCTCTTCTCTCCTGCTACCTCTATGGATATGGAACAGTGAGTGGCTGTGTGGGGGCATTAGGGAGTGTCCAGACAGATCATCCCTCTGGAAGAGGATGAGTACCGGAGGGGCAGTTGTGTGCCTACGTGCCTTGAGGGTAGCCCCGCTGGTTGGTGGCCCTGTGTTGTTATCTCCTCTCTGTTGCATCTGTGCTTTCCTTTGTGTGTGTGTTGGGGGGTTGGAACTAATTAATGAGCTTAAAGCTGCCCTTAGCCTTCCACAGAGCCCCCACCTCCTCACCTCGGTTTGTCCTCCAGGGTGAATGGTTCAGTGGGCAATGCTTTGGCTTGGGTGATGCAGCCGGAGGCTCTTCTATTTCACTGAGACAAGAAGACGGGCCAGTCAGCTCAGATGGAGGCTGTTCTTGTTCCATCTTGTTCATCTATTGTTCATTGTCGACCAATGAGACTCATCATTAATTCCACTCGATCGTCAGGAATGCATGACGGCAGAAATATAATATCTGGTACATAAAGCATGCCGTCACCAGCCACAGACAGGCAGGTGGACATTCGCAATTTACTCAGTAAAGAAACTGGGTCAGCCTAAACTATCCCTTTCGGATATTATCAAACTAATTATGGTGACAATGATTTCTTTCAATGCAACTTATCAACAACATTATTGCTCTGACAATGTTAATTGCTTTTTGTTATTACTCATCATACACTACTGATGATGCAAAAAGATGAAGCCTTAAAAAAATATGTTTTACTATAATGATGTATAAATAGCTTAGTTTATTATGGAATATGGGGTGTTAGCTCTTTAGAAATATTATAATCTATTATACCATTTCTGAGAGAGGGGAAAGGCCCAGGCTATTGTTCATTTTTTTGTTCAATTATTTATTAATTTCAATATGCTCTCTGAAATTATCTTCTTGGTCTCGCTTACGACAGTAGTATAATCTGGATTTTGAGGAAGTAATGCAAGAGCTGAAGAAGTGACGCTCAGTGAATGCAAATCAGTTCTTTAGCTCTGTACATTTTGAAGCACCTGTTCACTAGGAATAGTGTTCCAGTATTCTCCTTGGATTAGAATCCATCACTAAAACTGAAATGGACTGACTGATACTAGGCTATGATAATCAACAATGACATTAATGTAATTACAATGATTTGTCATTGGGGGCCTTTAAGTGGGTATATGACTATAGCTGAGATTTGCTCATGGCCCAGGGCCTGGTGTCCCAGACGCAATAGACCTTAGTGAATTAGCCATGCATTGTTTCCATAATAATGGAACAACTCACATGCATTTTCTAAAACACAATGGAGGGTGAATTTTGACTAAATGTTTGAGAGCAGCGGCCCTATTTTAACGATCTAAGTGCACTAAGTGTCTTCATTAATTCATGGGTGTGTTTTGGGCGTAACATGCAATAAACCAATCAGAGATTCATCCCCCATTCCCTTTAAGAGCCAGGCGTGTTTGTACCTCGGCGCAGTGCTATTATGATTGCGGATTTGCACTGTAGTATTTTTATTTTTAATCTTTTCCATGTTTGTGTGCTGCTATGTGTAACCATGTGTGCATTTGACTAATTTGGTGTTAAGATAACAATGACATACTGCGCTATTGACTTCCGACCAAATTTCTGTTGGTCAATGGTGCGATCACTTTCCCATGCTTTAAGAAAGCACTAGGCCATGAATTATCCTGAACACACCTACCTACTTAAAAGTTATCAGTGGCTTTGGAACTTTTGATGAAAAGATTTATATTTCTAGTCCGCGGTCACAGAGAGATAATTCATGACATGTTCAGTGAAAATCTTCTGTGTGAAAAAAAAGCAGTTAATGATACACTTAGCTGTTCTAAGTGTGGTCGGAGGCAGTCTGTAAATAACAAACGTTTTCAAGTGTAACTTTAGTAACAGCACTGAGATTTAATGATGCTCTTATCATGGTTCTAACGATGAAGTAACCATTAAGAGGCTTTGGGAACCCGGGCCCAGACTACTTGTGTAATCCTATCATCATCATCATTGTCTTCCGTATTATTGGAGCTAGTCACTTGTATGCCCCAGATTACCACTTGGTCTTCCCAGCAAGGAAAGAGAAATAGGCAGATTTGTATGCCCTGAAAAAAGCGCTGCTTTGGGGGAGTAAACATTGGCTCCCTCGCTGGTTGCCCACAGACAACCATCATTTTTTGTGGTGTACAAAATGGCCGACCTCGATTAACAAATCAATTCTCTCTGAACTCTACCGTTAATTTAACAAGGCAAGTTGACATTTATTATTTGCTACAATGACCTAAGGGAAAGTAAATTAGGGTTAACTCTCTTGCTCACATAGAGAACAACATACTGTGGCAGTCAAGGGATTTGAACCAGGGGCCATTCAAACGACAGTCAGAGTCCCTAGCCACTAGGCCACCTTGCTGGCATAAGCTACAAGGTTTGTGGTCTGAACAGCAGCGATCGGGAATTTAGAGCACTATCCAGACTCACAGAGAAAACTGAAGGCTTTCATTACGGAAGGGGCGTAGTCAAATGTAGATTTATTTCCACATTTGGCAATAAATATTTAGAATCAGTTAATGTATGATAATATATGATCAGATATGAAGTCTGCCAACCTCCGTCAGCACTGACTAACAAATGTGTGATGTTACAGCCTTCTCTATGTGCTTTGATAGGGGGTCATTTAGGAGCAGCTCACCCTAGGAGAAAAGGAGCCAGTTTCACCTCATGTTAACAAGTGTGTACAAAAACCAGGGCTTGAGGAGGTGTGGCCATGGGGGATGGGTGAGGAAATCACGGTTGTGTTTAAGGTCTGGGCCAGGTGCTGTTCCTCTTTTGTCTCCTCAGTATACAGCGCTCTGTTTCAACAGAACCAGACCAGATGGGGGCACACAAAGTACACACATCCAGGGCTCAGAGTTGATAGGGGTGTGTTTCAACCGTGTGTGTTACATGCTGCTATTCGAGTTCACCCCCATTTCCCGAAGATAAGAGGAAAGACAGGTTTAAAGACGTAAGCCATGTCAGCCATTTACAGACTAGTACAAACACACTAAAAGTCTCTAGACAGATTTCTATTGAAGAATATCCACATGCTGTGATTGAATCAGGAGTTCAAACCAAGGCTGTGTGTGCTAACTAGCCAGTCTGTATCACTCTGGACACGAGCGCTTTCAAGCTGCTCTGAGACGTAACGGACTTACGGACACATCACTGTAAAATAACACTTGTTTTAGTCTTCTCTGCTGTCACAAAGGCATGGCTGCAAACGCTGGAAACTCCAACCAGCTCTTTGGAGATAGAATTAGATCAAAAGGCTTCCAGATGGCACAAATGTAATTATTCAGTGCACAGAAACCAATTTGGGTCAGCCACAAATATATAGGCAGGCTTGGAATTGCATCTATATAGGTTGTGTTTTTTATTACAACTCGAAGGTCATAAATTGTGACCAGGAACATATTGTAAATGATGAACTGATTGGATGTTGGATTTCCAACATTTTGCTGAATGTGTGTTCCACAGTGTTAGGAACAACTCTGCTAATGTGGCTGTCTGATATTCTGTCCACACTGGTGACTGTATTCCTGTGTCTGCATGGTGTGTTGTCACTACTAATCACGGGGTGCACTACTGTATTCACAATGTATTGTGCATGCTCACAAAATAATAGAATGTTGAGTGTAGCTCACCGTGATGGAGAACACTCTCACGTTTCTGCACCGGATTTATTAGCACCAACACCACTATATGTCAGTTTAAAAACACACACACACACACAAAATGAAATTAAGACCTATAGATCAAACAAATGCCTTTCACGCACACATGAGAAAAGGCAACATAAATAACAATGTCTCCAGCACAATGAACAGTACATTAAGTTGAGTAAGTGTGTCTTAAATTGCCCAAGAAGCCAAGAACGCAACCAGACATGTAGGTACTGTAGTGTAAAGACCGAATGCCAACGGGAAGTAAAGAGGAAAATGTCTAAGAACCCAAGTGGGATAATAGATGTGGATGGTGAATGGCTGCTGGTCATTCTCCATTTAGGGTGAGGAGGGAGGGTGCTCATGGGTTAGCACCATCCCCACACGCAGGGGGGTAGGGGTTAAAGGGGGAATTGAATCCCTCAAGTGTTCCATTTGGCCTGAGTGCATGACATTCCTGTCTAGTAACACGAGCCCCCTGGTTTGTCAGGCATATGGGTGTGGAGCCCCCGATTTGGTAAGCATTTGCGTGTGGAGCCGACTAGTTTGGTAAGCGTTTGGGGGTGGAGCTTCCTGGTTTGGTAAGCGTTTGGGGGTGGAACTTCCTGGTTTGGTAAGCGTTTGGGTGTGGAGCTCCATGATTTGGTAAGCGTTTGGGTGTGGAGCTCCATGATTTGGTAAGCGTTTGGGTGTGGAGCTCCATGATTTGGTAAGCGTTTTGGTGTGGAGCTCCATGATTTGGTAAGCGTTTGGGTGTGGAGCTCCATGATTTGGTAAGCGTTTGGGTGTGGAGCTCCATGATTTGGTAAGCGTTTGGGTGTGGAGCTCCATGATTTGGTAAGCGTTTGGGTGTGGAGCCGACTTGTTTGGTAAGCGTTTGGGTGTGAATCTCCCTGGATTGGTAAGTGTTAGGGTGTGGAGCTCCGTGGTTTGGTAAGCGTTTGGGTGTGGAGCTCCGTGATTTGGTAAGCGTTTGGGTGTGGAGCCGACTTGTTTGGTAAGCGTTTGGGTGTGAATCTCCCTGGATTGGTAAGTGTTAGGGTGTGGAGCTCCGTGGTTTGGTAAGCGTTTGGGTGTGGATACCAGGACACCTGGAGTCACTCAAACTCTGTTTAATGCTTTTGTCACTGCCTCACATTTTGGAGTACTCAGGGCCAAACACAATAAACATGTTAAGTGAATTTTAATTGGCTTAATTTATGATTTCACATAAACCCACCTTGGTGAAACTTAAGATAAACATTCAAACTATTTAATCATAAACAGATACTATGCACGAACTCTCTCCGTGCCCCTGTCAAGCCTTGGCTTTTATCCTGCGAATGACAGGCTCTATCTCTATTTGCAAATCAATGGAACCAGCGTTCAATGGGCAAACCTACAAATAGAGATAAAGGAAAATGTACCCTGGCTGTGGCAACACCGCTATGCTGTGCCAAAGCCTTGTATTCCTGTCATAAAGAGATCCTACTCCGGGAGAGGCCCTCGCGCTGTGCTCCCGTTACTCATTCCAGACAGTGAAACATTTCTGCTCGAAATGACTGATGGATCAGAATTGCCGCTTGGTTAATAACCGCGTAGCTCGTCATGTAGAGAACCCTGCTGGCTATGAATGTATTCTGTTTTATGGGCTACAGTAGTTCCCTCAACAGGAAAACTTCAGGATTTTACTGCTTCAGGTTTCAATACTGCTAGGATTCACGGTGTGTTGCCTGTAAAAACATTTAGGGAATGTTTATATGATCCCGTCCCGTACAAACCCGATGATACCTCTTACTCGTTGGCATTCACCTTTTAAACAGCAATATCTTTTACGGTAAGGAGATGTTGTTGCAGCTGTTGTCATGGCAACCTCACAGGCTGTGTTGTAGTTGTCGAGGCTGAGCGGGTTCCAGTCCGGTCATCACATATTGATTGTCTCAATCTTGTCTTGCCCTCTCAGATGCGTTTTCACTCCTTGAAATGCTGTTGGGAATGAATACTTGTGTTTCACGTGACTAGCCTAGACCAGCCAACTTAAACAATAATTCAACTATCAGCCCCAGTTTGGGTCAACATAAAAACCTTGTAGTCAGGCAAAATCCAACACGCCCTGAAGTCATTCTCCTGACTGAGGGGAGCATGTAAGGTATTATCGCAATGGGTTTTACTGATGAGATAGCAGGTTTCATTGTTCATACTCTATTGATCATACTGTCAGCTGGCGTCTTCCACACATGACCCAATTTGACAAATAATTTGAGTTTGACTGTAAATTAATTCCCTTTAATGTCATTGACATGTGCAGTGGGTATAGAAGCCTGCACACAGCACATTCAGTAAGAAGGAAAATTATTGAATATGATATTAGAATTTTCTGACAAATAACTTTATTTTAAATAACTTTTTATTTTTTATTTTACCTGGCATGTTTACTAAAACAATTGTTATTTGCAGCATGGGGAATTAATGGCATTTATATGAAACACATTTAAATGAAACGCAAAAACCATAAGATATAAACAAACATCGGCCTAGACTAAAATGGAATAGGCATTCATATATTTATGTTCCAGCCACAAAGACAATCAAGTTTCTTTCTTACAAAGTCAGCCATCATTCCATTCAGGGCATGGCTAAACTGCTGTTTTGATTGTATCTATGTCAACAAATGGTGGGCTTATCTAAATAATATTTGAGTATTAAAAAGGCTACACCATTACCTCTCCATGAACTAATGGTGCACTACAGTTTGGGTCTTCTAGCACTCATTTTAAATATAAATACAATACTCTTTCCTATTAACATTTGTGCTATATTGGTAGTTAGTTACTGTTGCTATGTTGATAGCTAGCTAACAGAACACCAAGCAGCTTCCTCCTGCCCATTTTCCAATAGCTGTCATTCTTATTTTGGGGCAGTTTTGTAACAATTTATATAACCATGTTTAAATTATTATCTATTTTATATAAAACTCTTATATTGTGAATATGCCTTAACAATAAATCGCTAAAGATTGAATATTAAATGTGAATGTAGACTAACTGAAAAAGTAATAAGTAGGCCTAACACATTTTTTTATTTTATTTCAAATTTGTTGTATAAGCTGATTAATATGGTTTTAAAAAGCACAAACGTTCTTTACAGGAACAGGTTGTAGAAAGAATTGTCTGCAAAAGCCATTGCCGATCATCAAGATCCCTGGCATTTTCTTTGCATTTCCTGTTTGAATTTCCTATGTTTCCTGCTTTTGTTGGTTCACAGTGACATTGAAAAAAATCCTACATTACCCATGCCTTCCTTCACTTCTCACATAAATTGTCCCAATTGTTACAGTCATCCTATCCCACCCTGTGGGCTACTATTAGATTTTTATACTTCACACTGTTGTAGGAAAGCTGTCATACATTGTTAAATATTTTATATATATATATATAAAACATTCCCTTGACTGTGGTCTAGCTAACACAAACCCTGTCAGTGTACTGAATACCTGGCCCTCAATGGGCCAGTCACTTTAAGAGTGAATTTCTAACATGAGGATGTGCTAAACCAACATGCAATTTCCTGCTTAATTAATTCCTAGATTAAGTGCAGTTTCATGTACGGTGTGTTTGTGGCTGGCCATGAGGTGAAGGGTGGATTGGATTATTGGAGTTTTAGGAGTCTCTTTGGGGTCGTAGACAAAGTTTAGCACATTTTTGCTGGATCCTTGACAGAAACTCTCCTGATACTTCTGTGTGTGTGTTGTGTGTGTGTGTGTGTTGTTGTGTGTGTATTGTGTGCTCTTACTAGTGCTTACACATGCAGGTGTGTATTACAGTCTTGCTATGATATGACTAGGCAGCCTACGGACTGTCTCTTGGCTCCAGCCCAGCACCTGAGGAGTGGCTACTGGCTCCACTGTGATCACTGGTGCTTGACTGGACTCTGCTTCCTGACAGCAGATTTGAAAGAGAACATTCTGGAACACTATTTCATGCCTGTGTGACTGGCTACGAGAGGCCTGGGCGAACTCACAACCCGTCACTGGCTGCCAGGATTTTCTGGCAGGTCAAAATATAGTGGTGATTTTAAAACAAACAGGAAGACATGTTTCAACACCACTGTTTTAAACTACCTGAATTTACACATTGACTTCCTATAACAATAAAACTACAATTGGCTGATATGGATGAGAGATAATTTCCCCGGTTGTAGACTGTAAATTGCATTAAAAAACATTTAGTTTCAACCAAATTCCTATCATATAATGTTTTAGCAAAATCAAAACATATGGTAAATGGACTGCATTTATATAGTGCATTTTTCTGACCAATGGCCACCAAAGTGCTTTACAGAGCCTCACATTCACCCATTCATACACCGATGGTGTCAGCCATGCAAGGTGCCAGCCAGCTCGTCAGGAGCAGCTGGGGTTAGGTGTCTTGCTCATGGACACCTCCACACTTGGTCAGGAGGACCCAGGGATTGAAGCACCAACCTTCCAGTTGCTAGACAACCTACTTGACCCACTGAGCCACTGCCGCCCCATCATACATTATGGCTAATTGCTAATATAATTCTAATGTAATGAAACCTATCATAAAATATCATGTATTTTATGTTACATCTTCCCCTTTAGAAAAGGTTTTTTCTTTTAGTTTGAATATTTCAGTGGGTAGCATACAAAAGCTGTAAAAATAAAAAAATATATATAAACAGAAATTTACAAGAAAATGACAGATGCATTTTGTTAGATCATATTTTTGTATTGAATTGTGCCAGTATGTCTTCTGTTGATTCATATAAATTCTGCATATTTGGTTGTATTTTTGCCTAAAACATATTTCTTATGAATAAATATTTTGAAAGCCATCTTTCCATCGTAATTGCAGATATATTATGGACATTAATGGAAAAACATCCTACTTTAACAGTACCAGTAATTAAGTATAGTCCTCAGAAACTGGTCTTTCTATATGAAACGTTAACAAGGATTACAGACAAGGACTCTAGTTCGGGTTGTTGGTGGGAAATATAAGTACCTTTCAGAGTGGAGGACTGTAGTTGGGCTGGTGAGAACATTTTTATGATGCTTGGTATCTATGAAGTATGAGTCCACTGATCTCAACCTCCCAGACTACAGAGCAGAGAAGAGGACTCCAGGAGCAAGATGATCCACACACATCAAGTATTGCTTCAAACATGCTATAAAGAGGTCTGAGATTAGAGGAAATGTATGCAACTGACATACTACATTTCCACTGGTTATTTTTTCTCAGAATGTTACCGAAGATGAAAGCATAGTGTGGGAATTTTGAAGAATGTGTCACAGAGAGAACAAAGTGTTTCACTAAGAAATTATCAGACATTTATTTCACACACTTTGACATTTCATTTCCTTTTTTATGTGAATATACTATATAAAAAACACATTTGCTGACTTAAACAAGATTTTTGTTTGTAATTACTTGCACCCCTGACTGGCAATGCACAAACAATTCTGTAAAAATATAAACAATACAATTATAGAGAACGTCAAAATACCAACATATGAGAAATACTGTTGTTAATTAATGTGTAAATGAAACCAACCAAAATCATGTGTTGATTAAATTTAAAATCAATGTCCTCCAAATCAAGGTTTCACAATCAATGTGGCACCCTTGAAGATTGTTGTAACATCTACCAAAATTAAACCAGGTGTCACAAGTGTGGGTGTAGAGAAGGAGGGAGACCAGGCAAGAATGTTTGGGGATTTAATTAAGGAATCCAGGGAGTAAAACTCTAACTTAGTTGCAAGAGACACGAATAGCGAGTTGCACAATGATGATGATAATATATATCATCACTGTATATATGATGATATATGTATATATATATTTATGATTACTATGCCATGTAGAGACAAGGACAGACATAGAGTGTATGCGTAAACTTAACTGCATCAACAGGAGGCACAACGTTATATCTATCTACTTTGCTTTGTAGTGGCACAGACGCTGAAAACAGCATACATATATAGAGCATACGCATACAAACTTTAGTCAAACTACACTCTTTTCACAACTTACTTAAGATTAGAGGTACAGCTCCCTGGACGTCAACACCAACATAAAATAATCCTTAAACGTGACACATTGACAATATATCAGATAATCAATGACCAGCACTCCACCCTTGCTTAGCCAGAGCTTAAATAGAAGGATAAATTGGACACGGCTGCATGTAATCAAGAATCAGATCTACAAGTACCAGTCTAACCTGAGCCAATACCTATCCGAGTACCGGCTAAGCAGGAGAGGGGTGCACTCACAACTTAAAGGGACAGTACATCAAACTCAAAACAACAGTGCCTGGCACTGGAGAAATAAGGAACACAAAATAAACAGACATAATAATCTTTATACACATATATACACAATCAGAGTCCATGTCTCAGTTCATATGTCCATGCCTGCCCACACTGGACTGGACGTGACATCCCCCCACCCCAGGGGCCTCAGTGCCTGAAGAGGTCCACCCTGGGCTGAACGTGACACCATTAATTAAAAGTATTTCACATGTTGGTATTTTGTATGTATCTATAATTATATTGTATGGGCCCTATTTTAACGATCTAAGCGCATGGCGTGAAGCGCATGGCGCAAGTGCGCTTTGGGCGTGTCCAAATCCACTTTTGATAGTTTGACAGCAGATAAAAGGGTCCATGCACCGGGCGCATGGTCTAAAAGGGTTGTACTAAGTATCTTCATTAATTCATTGGTGTGTTTTGGGCGTAACATGCAATAAACCAATCAGAGATTCATCTCCCATTCCCTTTAAGAGCCAGTTGTGTTGGTACCTTTCGCGCATTGCTATTATGACGACGGATTTCGCATTGCTATTATGACGACGGATTTGCACCGTAATATTTTCATTTGTAATCTTTTGCATGTTCGTGTGTTGCTCCGCTTCCCTGTGTGTTTGCAACAAGCATAGTGTGCATGCGCTGTGCCTATGCCATAGGTGCATTTGACTAATTTGCTCTTAAAATAACAATGACATGCTGCGCCATTGACAGGTTTTTGTTGGTCAATGGCGCGATCACTTTCCGATGCCTCAAGATAGCACTACGCCAAGAATGATCCTGAACACACCTGCGCCGGTCTTAAACTAGCAAAGACACTTACGTTTTGACTTTGCAATGCATTGTGCCGGGTGCAAGGTAGGGCCCTTTATGTTCTTAAAGTAGTTTTTGTGCATTGCCAGTCAGGGCTGCCAATAATTTTGGAGCCCACAGTATATACTGTAGCTGAATAGCTTATTCCATTGACACTTTTCCTGAATGATTTCATTCATCAGCATTCCGGTCTGATTTCCGTTTCAGGTAGCGTTGCGTGGCTAGCGGTATATGAGTTCCAATCTGCTTGTCTTCCTTTACACATAATTTGTTTGTACATAAACATGTATATGAACCTGCTTCCTCAAGTTATTTTCTTACAGTTAAAAAATGGATATACCACACATCCCCCAATGATGGTTCAAAGGTCATACTGAGGCAGCTTCACACACTGACCGTTAAGGTGGAAGGGAGGTACCGTATGTAGGTTTCGTGTTAGGATCATTCAGGTGGTTCTCCAGCCTTGGAGTCTTAGAGCAGAGTTAGCACAAAGCAGGAAGCCACCTCTCTGTTAGCTGGGTCCACCAGTGCTTTTAGCCTGATCTGACAGACTGGCTTGGGGGAAACAGGATAAGCCTCCTAATTGAATCACAGGCCCTTTGTTCAGTTCCTGGGGTGCAGGGCTTTGTGTCCTCCCTTCTCTTAAGAGGATAAATGTGCAGCTTGAGGATTTTGACCTCGTCTCACAGACACAGGGCTTTCAGGTTTCATGTAAAATAGATTTCCTTCAAATACAAAAGGGTAGACATTTTATGAGAAAATGAAACTCAGTGCAGTAGTGCTTATATGATCAGGACATTTTCACCCCTTCTTTTTTCACATGTCTAAAACCAGCATTAACTATTTCAAAGTATTCATCTCTTATAAAATGAGTTGTAAAATGTCACAAATGTGGTATAAAAAAACAATAATTTGACAAATACAGTTAGGCTACAATTGTCCGAGAGGTTGTTAAAGGTACACTGTGTAGTGATTAAAGTATTTTATCAGCTTACCGTAATTCGTCAAATAAAAACCAATTAAACGCCGGGCCTCTGATAGTGGCCAGGGGCGTGGTCAACACGGACAATTAAGGCCGGTCTTAAGTAAAGGCCGGGGGAATATTACGTGTGGATAATCTCCTATAGGTGCCTTTCCTATAATGTGCATTCCAGTTAAGCGTAATGTACATTTCTATCACTTAATAGATTCAACAATATAGTCATGCTATTTTCGGATTATGGTACTTCTGCTCCTGGGAGCTGCCGCTCCGTAGGTTTTTGTTCCAAACCTAATTTAGCACAAGTTACGCTACTCACTACCAGGTTGAAACGCTAACTCAGGGTAGTCGCAACTCAGGTTGGACGGAACATTTACGGAATGCCAGCTTGCGGGAGCAGGAAATAGTATTGCTTTGTATAATTGTGCTACTGGTATTTCGGTCAATGCGGCTGTACGTTTTACTCAGCTTGGTGTTGTTTGTATTAACGTACATGTAGATGTTAGTAACTAAATTGGAAATAACATGGCTCCCATTCAGTGCAAGCGATTGAATCTTCAACAACTTTTTTTACAACGTAATGCAGCAATAAAAGGCAAACTGGAACAAGGATTTACACAAAAATATTTGAAAAAGCGAGGTACTAGAGAGCACTATTCGTTTGAATGCAAAATACAATTTCACCGCTAGGTGGGAGAAATTTCTACACAGTGTACCTTTAAGAATGATGGGACAATTTTAGTATTTTTTATTGGAGATGGCTATTACTCTTAACGACTTTAAAGAATAATTTTCAGAGAAACTTTGATCACTGCACCTTTCAAGCTTCACCCTAATTTGCATGTTGGTATCTGCATATTTATGTTTCATTGTTTACCGTTCTGTCACCCCTTGCATACTGTAGGGCTGTCATGATTATAAACTTTTGCTGATGATTAATTGTCACACAAATGATTGTGATTAACGATTTAATTGTCTATTTTTTTATTTTAGTCCAATATCTTTATCTACATGCACAGGTAATCCTCTTCTTTGCATGCTAAGTGTTTTTGTATTGGACAGCTGCATTTATTTCCAGGCTATATAACGCAGAATACTGTTAACATGTGCTATCAGGTTCTCTCGTGCTTATATTTAGACATTGAAAGCCCTCATATTCAGCCAGCCACAATAGCCTGAAGCCACAGTAGTGGTGTGTGTGTGTGTGTGTGTGTGTGTGTGTGTGTG
>JACXGM010010816.1:0-25792 GCA_016801145.1 Umbra pygmaea | reverse complement strand
TTCTCTCCGTGTAGATGATAATGAGTTTATATAACTTGTTAAGGTAATCCAAATAGATTTTTTTCTGACGGTGTGGATGTTCTGCCCTGTAATATGTTCAGGTTTGCTGTTACTTCATGCACTAAGATTTTAATGTCTTCTTCAATAAATTTAAGCTTGCTGCTTTCTTTTTCTGTAGGGAGATCCATGATAGATACATACGGGCCCATTGTTTGCTCTTTTAGAGGCGCGCTAATAGAGGGCGGAGTATACGCTGATTGCGTAATGGGTATCGGGTTTGATAAATACTATGCTAAATGTGGAAGCATAGCGTGCGCAATTACCGAACTCGCATAAACAGACGCAGCGCAAACTGCGCTTGTGTTAGTAAATCAGGCCCTCAGTGTTTTCTGTTGAGATGCTGAAGCATTGAAGTTGTGCTATTACTGTGGTAAGCTTGTTCGATTTTGCAGTAGACACACTTTACAGGTTTTCGTTTTATTTACGTTTGAACTGATTCCAAACTTTTGACACTTTCTGTCGTTTTCTCCAGCCTGTCACTTCTCTTAGCCTCTCACTATTTACACTCTCTACATTTTGTAATCTGCGCTGTCAGTCTTCATGGCATGTGTCGCCAGCTGTGTCAGCCTAGTGTGCGACGGTAATAATCATCCGTGCGAAAACACTGTGAGCGATACAACATTGGTAACATTGATTAAACAAAGCTTCGAGGAAAATCATTCTGCCACTCAACTGGATGAGGGATACAGGCTAGCTGTCTGTCACCAGTCTATTGAGTGGGACTTCATACAAAAATCACCAGACTTCCATGACGTGGTGATTCACCTGTTTGCATCTCAGAAAGGATGTGGTCATGAGCTTCTCATCAGATAAGGTAGGCCCAGGCTTGCTCATTTTTACAAATCTATACGATTGGCCAGAATATAGTTGTTCATTTTCACAATGCCATAGAATTAGCCTTGTTTAGCTTTTTAGATATTACTTTTGAAATGCTTTTTCAGGCAAAATATCTATCACTGTTCATGTTCATTTCCACAAATCTATACAACAGGGCAGAGTATGGAAGTCTAAACAAATTGCTTATTAACAATAACTTGCATAAATATTTTCAGTAGCCTCTATCAAAAGCTCCTGATCACTTGTTGTGAGTTACGCTCTAGTGCCTTGCGATAGTATTCGGCCCCCTTGAACTTTTCAACCTTTTGCCACATTTCAGGCTTCAAACAAAAGATATAAACTGTATTTTGTTGTGAAGAAGCAACAACAAGTGGGACACAATCATGGAATGAAATTTATTGGATTTTTCAAACGTTTTTAACAAATAAAAAATGGACGAATTGGGCGAGCAAAATTATTCAGCCCCTTTACTTTCAGTGCAGCAAACTCTCTCCAGAAGTTCAGTGAGGATCTCTGAATGATCCAATGTTGACCTAAATGACTAATGATGATAAACAGAATCCACCTGTGAGTAATCAAGTCTCCGTATAAATGCACCTGCTCTGTGACAGTCTCAGAGGTCCGTTGAAAAGCACAGAGAGCATAATGAAGAACAAGGAACACACCAGGCAGGTCCGAGATACTGTTGTGGAAAAGTTTAAAGCCAGATTTGGATACAGAACGATTTCCCAAGCTTTAAACATCCCAAGGAGCACTGTGCAAGCGATAATATTGAAATGGAAGGAGTATCAGACCACTGCAAATCTATCAAGACCCGGCCGTCCCTCTAAACTTTCAGCTCATATTAGGAGAAGACTGATCATAGATGCAGCCAAGAGGCCTATGATCACTCTGGATGAACTGCAGAGATCTACAGCTGAGGTGGGCGAGTCTGTCGATAGGACAACAATCAGTCGTATTCTGCACAAATCTGGACTTTATGGAAGAGTGGCAAGAAGAAAGCCATTTATGAAAGATATCCATAAAAAGTGTGTGTGTGTATATACACTAATGTACATTTCTGTTACAATAGGTGTGTGTTGCTATGAATAATCTCATGTTAATTTGGGCATATTGTTTAAAGTTTAAAACAATCCTGAAACATCATCGGCCAAAGGGCCATCGAGAACGTCGCCAAGCAGTGCGGGGGGCAACATCACCATGTTTGCGGCCATTAGTGGTCGGGGGTCCTCCATCACCATGCCAACCTGGGTCCCTACAACACTGCACACATACTGACATTTCTGCATGCACATTCTGCATCACATACAACCGACCAGGGCAGCCCATGTTTGTTGACATCTGGGATAATGTCACCGGGCTGCTCTGGTCCGGGACTAGTTTGCCAACCATGACCATTTTCTGGTGCTGTACCTGCCACCTTATTCCCCGTTCCTCAACCTGATAGAGGAATTATTTCCGGCATGGATGTGGAAGGTCTATGACCACATGCACGCGTGCCGCTCCTGCAAGCAATGGATGAGGCATGCAGAGACATCGAGATGGGGTCGATCCACAGGTGGATACGCCACGGCCGGCGATATTTTCCCTGTTGCCTGGTGAGGGAGAACATCGCCTGTGATGTGGATGAGGTGACGTGGCCCGACCCCAGTCGACGGAGTGATCCCTGACTTGTAATGGGAGTTGTTGTGCTACCTGTACAATGAATAAAAAAGGTTTAAAAACTACACATGACAAAAGTGTCTTGAGTAAAGTTGACCAGTGTGTTTGACTGTTTATTGTTCATGTGCATGTGTGTTCCCTATCGATCTGAAGAGGGCCTTTTGAAGTCAGAGTTTTTTAGTTTTGATTGCAGAATGGCAGTTTTGACATGGCAGTTAGATGTTAATCTCAAAGTGTTGTGTAAAGAATTCTTGTGTTTTGACACAATGAGACAAATTTTGCATTTTGTGTGTTAGCAATTGGAAAAAACTGTAATCATTTTTACAAAATGAATGGTGATTGGTTTGTTTCAAATTAAAGTTCTCCATAGACAGTCATTGTAACATTTTGACTGAGCCTACAGTTAATCATTAAGTCCACCCAGTGACTCCACCCTCTCTGTCCATTCGAACCAGTTACTCTGTCCACTCCAACCACTCCACACATTTACTCTGCCCATTTAAGCCATTCCGCCCACTCCAATTGGTTACTCCACCCACTCTGCTCACTCCACCCAGTTACTCCGCCCTCTCTAGCCATTTACTCTGCCCACTCCAAACAGTCCACCAAGTTACTCTGCGCACTCCACCCAGTTACTCTGCCCACTCCACCCAGTTACTCCGCCCACTCCAGC
The DNA here is from genome assembly GCA_016801145.1 of Umbra pygmaea. Lineage (NCBI taxonomy): Eukaryota > Metazoa > Chordata > Actinopteri > Esociformes > Umbridae > Umbra > Umbra pygmaea. The sequence continues at coordinate 22,560 of JACXGM010010816.1, read as the reverse complement.
CAGTTACTCCGCCCACTCCACACACTCCACTAAGTTACTATGCCCACTCCACCCAGTTACTCCACCCACTCCAAACAGTCCAACATGTTACTCCGCCCACTCCACCCAGTTACTCCACCTACTCCATACAGTTACTCAACCCACTCCAACCACACAACACAGTTCCTCTGCCCACTCCACCCACTTACTCCACCCACTCCAATTACTCCAGCCAGTACTCCGCCCACGCTACTCAGTCACTCCACCCACTCCAACCACACTGTAAGGTTACTCCGCCCACTCCACTCAGCTAATCCATACTCCAACTGTATTAGAATGGTAATAGCCAGTTCGATTCCCGACTGAGCCAAATGGCATTGTGTCCTTGGGCAAGACGCTTTACCCTAATTGCTCCCAGGTCGTTGCTGTAAATAAGAAATTGTTCTTAGTCAACTCACCTGGTTAAATAAAGGTTAAATTAAAAAAAATTAAATTAATAGTGTGTATTACTTTTTTTATAGTGTGTAATGCTGTGTATTAATATTGTTAGAGTATGAGAGCATGTATTAGTATTGTAATATTGTATAATAGTTTGTATTAATATTTTAATAGTCTGTAATAGTGTGTATAAGCATTGTTATAGTGTGTATTAGTATTGTAATAGTGTCTATTCGTGTTATAATAGTGTGTATTCATATTGTAATAGTGTGTAATAGTTTGTGTAACATTGTAATAGTGTGTAACAGTGTGTAATAGTGTGTATTAGTGTTGTATTAGTTTTTAATTGTGTGTATTAGTTTTGTATAATAGTGTATAATAATGTGTATAATAATGTTTACTAGTATTGCATCAGTGTGTAATAGTTTATATTAGTATTGTAATAGTGTGTAATAGTATTGTAAAAGTGTATAATAGTGTGTAATAATATTGTAATAGTGTATAATAGTGTGTATATGTATTGTAATAGTGTGAAGTAATGTTGTAAGTGTGGATTAGTGTTGTAATAGTGTGTAATAGTGTGTATTAGTGTTGTATTAGTGTGTAATTGTGTGTATTAGTTTTGTAATAGTGTATAATAATGTTTATTAGTATTGCATCAATGTGTAATAGTGTATATTAGTATTGTAATAGTGTGTACTAGTAATGTAAAAGTGTATAATAGTCTGTATTAATATTGTAAAAGTGTATAATAGTGTGTATATGTATTGTAATAGTGTGAAGTAATATTGTAATAGTGTGTAATAGTGTGTATCAGTATTTTAATAGTGTGTATTAGTATTGTAAAAGTGTGTATTAGTAATGTAAAAGTGTATAATAGTGTGCATTTGTATTGTAATAGTGTGTATTAGTAATGTAAAAGTGTATAATAGTGTGTATTTGTATTGTAATAGTGTGTAATAGTGTGTATCCTATTTTAATAGTGTGAATTATTATTGTAAAACAAACCAAACACACTCCAGCCAGTTAATCCGCCCACTCCACCTAGTTACTCCGCCCACTCCAACCACTCCACACAGTTACTCCACCCACTCCACCTAGTTACTCTGTCCACTCCAACCACTCCACACAGTTACTCCACCCACTCCACCTAGTTACTCTCCCCACTCGAAACCGTAACCTTATGTAATTACTAATATTACCCACAAAGTCATGACAAAGTGCATTTCTATAAAACCTATGTATGAAAATTGAGCTTTTTGCTGCCATCACAGAACCACTCTACATCTCACAGGTCCAACAGTCTAACACCACATCTCAGCAGGAAAAAAATGTTGGGCTGTAAATTCATGCTGGTTATACAATAGTGTCTTCATTATATTTTTACTTTGCTTCTGAATTCTTTCCGCTGCTGCATGTTTTTTGATGTGTATATTGAGTCTTCATAAATTGGTGGTTGTATTATTTTTTTAATATTATTTTACATTTACATTATCCTACTGCCACATTGTAATTGTGAAAGCGAGATTGGGAATTTGAAATAGTCTGAGAATGTTTGAATCTTAAGCATCCTTCCCACACACCAAATTGATTATAATTTAGCTATCAGGTCAAATCTGTGTGCTGGAAGACCTTGGTAAAAGCATGGGTTAAGTAGGCCAATAGAAACAACCTGTTTCAACACTGAGGACATCGCTCCTTGTTCTCAGTCAAATGCAGCAACGGCAGAACTGAACTGGCCTTTGGCTGCAGGTGAAGCTTGCTTCTCAGAACTTTGCTGACCACACCATTTCCCATTCCAGTATGAGAATGCTACAATTTGCAATTACATACTTAATGTTAAGTTGATGATACTGGTTCTGTAAAATACAATCATGCATTTAGCTGACGCTCTTATCCAGAGTGACTTACACAGTAAATACTGGGACATTCCCCCAGAGCAAGTTAGGGTAAAGTGCCTTGATCAAGGACAATATTTGTCACAGTTGGGAATCAAACCGGCAACCTTCTGACTACAAGCCTGACTCCCTAACCACTGAGCCATCGGCACCGCAAGACTACACCCTGAGACATAATATAATTTGTTCATACAAGGACTTACACATTTGATTTATACATGCTATATAGCTAATCAGCTGAATCTGGAAGCCTGATATAAAATGTGCACACATGCAGATACAGCCTGTTGGCAGAGGGAGTTGGAATGCTTCTTGTAGTGTTGTTGTTGTGACGGAAGGCCAGATGGAGGTGTTGGTTTTGGATGGGTTGCTTACTTGACTTTTAAAGAGGCTTTTTTCCGACAAGCTCTTCAAATAAAAGTTCTGTGTCCCACACAGACAGCCTGGGATATACATCTGGGTTGCTAGGCCCATGTACAGTGCATCCCGAAAGTATTCACAGCTATTTCTTTCCACATTTTGTTATGTTACACCCTTATTCCGAAATTGATTAAATTCCTTATTTCCCTCAAAATTCTACAAACAATACCCCTAATGACAATATAAAACAACTGTCTTTGACATCTTAGCAAAAAAAAAACAATGGTCACTCTGGTCACTCTGACACGATGGTCACTCTGACTGAGCTCTAGCAATTCTCTGTAGAGAGAGAAGAACCTTCCAGAAGAACAATCATCTCTGCATCACTCCACCAATCATGCCTGTATGGTAGAGTGGCCAGACCAAAGCTCTATGGCCTGAATGGCAAGCGTCATGTCTGGAGGAAACCAGGCAGCGCTCATCACCTGTCCAATTCCATTCCTATAGTGAAGCATGGTGGTGGCAGCATAATGCTGTGGGCATGTTTTTCAGCGGCCGGAACTGCGAGACTAGTCAGGATTGAGGGAAAGATGAAAGCAGCAATGTACAGAGACTTCCATGCAGAAAACCTGCTCCAAAGCGCTCTGGACCTCAGACTGGGTTGAAGGTTCATTTTCCAACAGAATAACCACTCTAAGCACAGAGCCAAGATAACAAAGGAGTGGCTACAGGACAACTCTATGAATGTCCTTGAGTGGCCCAGCCGGAGCCCAGACTTGAACCCGATTGAACATCTCTGGAGAGATCTGAAAATGGCTGTACACCAACGCTCCCCATCCAACCTGATGGCGCTTGAGAGGTCCTGCAAAGAAGAATGGGAGAAACTGCCCAAAAATAGGTGTGCCAAGCTTGTACCATTATACTTAAAAATAATTGAGACTGTAATTGCTGCCAAAGGTGCTTCAACAATGTATTTAGTAGAGGCTGTGAATACTTATGTACATGTGCTTAATTAATTTGCTCAGTTTTCAAACACACTTCTTTCACATTATTCTATGGGCTATTTTTGTAGACTTCTGAGGGAAGTAATGAATTTAATCAATTTCGATATAAGGGTGTAACATGTCAAAATGTGGTAAAAGTGAAGCGCTGAGAATACTGTTGTGGAAATCAGGCTAGGGGAAGATGACACAGTGAACATTACTAGTGTGTAATAGTTTTATATAATGTAGTAGTTGTCTCTATCAAAATGGCATTCTAATAACTGATGGTGTCTTTGTTTAGTTATATTCAGAAGTGCCTGTTGAAATGTTTACAAATATTTTGCCATAATGTGTTTTATATTTTTTGAAAGGCTGTATTAACCTATGGAAGATGAGACCATTTATTTTGCAAAGCTGATGCTTTAATGATATGCTCATTGCATAAATTTAATGATGTTTAATGTTTAAACCACAAGACATTAAACATCACTCTATCAATGGGATGATAAGAAAATGTATATTTTTTCAAGCCTGAGGATGCTGGAGTGTTTGTTAGCTGATTTTAAAGGCCATTTTGTGACGTCTGAACCATCAATACTTTCAAGATACAATGTACAGACTTCTGGCACAAGTGGACAAGGCGGTCAAATAAACCGCCAATGACTCTTAGAGGCACAAATTTGTACAGAACCAAAAATTAAAATCTCTACACACATTGTGTGGATTGCTACCAGTGCCCTGAAGGAAATATATTAAGCAAACCATCTCTTCCTTTCTCGTAAGTTGCTGATTTCCAGCACCGTATTGGAGCAGGGGATGAACAAGTTGTCTTGCCGGCAACCTGAAATAACGATATTATGCGCCCCCTCTCTCTGCTCGTCTCTGTACCTGACTGGTGATAGTTGGGTCTGATTTAACGGTTAGCTTCTCGGCAGGGAGCATTACAATGCAAGACCATCGCTACTGTGGTTCAAGTAGTCACAGTCACCAACTATGACAGATCAGCAAATCTGACAGGTACACAAGGGATAAGAGAGTAAAGAGGATAGGAAAGAAAATAAAAACAGACCAGAGTTATCTGTGTATTCTTGTTCATTTAGGCTTGATAATAATTCAGCAATCAGGGTTGTCTTCTAACTTAGCTAAAAACCTTATATAGAAATTAGCTAGTTTGCAAAAGTAGCTCTAACTATATGGCCACTGTATAAGTTTAGATGTTTTGCAAAGGTATATTATTGCTGCCTCCGCATTAATCAGACTAGTTCTTACATATTACATCTCATCCAGAGTGACATACAATTGTATGCAGTATATTTTCAGAAAGAAAGGTAAAACAACCACACCAACTGTATTGTAAAGCATTCTAATCAATTAATTAGTTGTTTTCATATAAATAGACAACAGTGATTATTTCCCCTTGCAGTGAATGCATTACTGCCAGTATGTGTGTGACTGCCATTTTATAGCCTCAGAGGAAACCTACTGGAGCATATTTCACCAAAAGGTTACCTGATTCTGCTACCTGAATTCCTAGGCGTGTGTATACTGTATGTGTCAAATAATTCAATCATAGTACACCCACATTAACCTGCATGTTGTTACTTTTGATAGAATGCTCTTTGTCGGATGTGGAAGTGTGGTTAAAGGTTAACTAGGGGCTGGTTGCTGTGGGAATGTCTTTAAGTGTTACACCTGACCTGAGAGGGTAGGTCTGTCACCTCACCAATCCTCCCAGCTATGCAACCGATATTAGATGGACTAGGATTAGGTTGGCTCAAAACTGATCTATGGCCTGTTTTTTCATTACATTCCCTAAAGGATAGAGTGAAGCTATGAAGTTTGCAAAACGAATCCTAGATCTTTGACTATGAGTGACCTCTAGCTTCTGTGACAATACAAATAAATCAGACCTTATGGATGACTCTGTGACAGTTACTAATTAATGCCGCTGTAACTTTTCAATGATTTGCCAAAATAAGTTCTGCCAGGAAATTCCGCCGCATTTCATAGGCAGACTTACGAGATGGACAGTAAATTTCGGGTTTTTTTCCATATTGACTCACCATTCTACTGGAATATTTCCAAAAATAGACCAATCGTTTATAATTTAAAGTACTTGGGCAATGTTTAGTTCAGGCGTAACATGCTAGGTTAGTAAGGTTAAGGTTAGGGTAAAGTGAGGTTAAGTTTAGGATAAGGTTAAGGTAAACTTACTTTTTATGTTTCATAATCAAACAAGGCTTTACGTTTTCCTGGCTCCGGAAACATACATGTGTACAAATAATTTGTTTTGTACGATTTAGTACATGAGAACAGCCTGCGTATACAGACATTTCATCAGAAGAAGTTAGATTTTAGGGATGATAATTTATTTTAATCTGAAATATAGGACCCAATAGCCCTGTCCATCTAGTTCTCTTTTTAACACTCTCTTCTGCAGTTCCCCATGTCATCTTCTAAAGAAATACTTATTTTAGTTAGAAAGTTTCTCTACAGGGATATACATATAATACTTCCACTCCAGCCTGTCTATGAACATTTATAAACTTCTTTTAAATGTCTTAACTGAAGTCTATCAAAGTATGCTTGAACCAATATACTGTTTTACATTAAAAATATAGAATTGTAAATTCTTGAAAGTCTTCCTTCTGAGGTAGCACATGCTACTTACTTAAAAAAGAGCCATAATTCAACTTTGAAATGTAAAATACAAACATTTTTAGGCTAACACAAAAACATAGCTGAAGTAAAAAATTCCAGTGGTTAATTATGATCTCATACAACTCATCTGTAGAATGCAATAATATTTAATATTAAAATATTATCGCTATTGCATTTCATCTTCACATCGTTATTATGTTGATGAGCATTAAGTTGATTAAATGATATTGCCAGTCCATTATTAGTCCATTGTCTTGTTACTAATTACATTTAAAGGATTACGTTTAGGTTAGGGTTATGCACTAGGGACTGAGGTTAGATTTAGGGTAAGCTATGGGTAAAGTTACAAAATACAGACCTGACCAAAATTTATTCACGTGTCGAAAAGAACCTAGCCACCAAAAACACTTCTCGGAAAATTCAAATTTGAAACATTCCGAGATAAGGTTGGCCATTTGACGCTCTAGACCATCAAGCGCGATTATCTCGTTAACCGTACAACTAAAGATTGGTACCATTGGAAATCAGAGCCAGAGATATCATGCCTCAAAGTCGGATGTCTTTTTACGTAGGAAGTGAAAATGACAAAATCACAACTCTGCAATGATGTAGGACATCATCCTGCAGAAAACCAACAATTATTGGAAGGGATAAATAGGGGATTTAAAAGATATATTGGAATATAGTGAGAAATAAGTGCAGCATTTTGATGTTGACTTGTTAGTATGTCCCCCAAACATTATCACACTGGTTCAGGAGCCCTAGGGGCTTGACAATATTCACTAAAAAGCCTTATTCATCATGGTTTACATGCATTTACACAAAATTAACCAAAACATAAACATACATTCTTGGTTTTTGGGAATATAAATGACATAATACATGAAAATCAATGTCTCATGTTTCAGAATGTTGGATTTCATTTATACATTTTTTAGCTAAGTGTCTAGAACATATAAGGCACTTCACTGTAGGCCAAAATATGACCTTTCCAGAGGCCAAAAGGTCAACATTGTGCCAGGCAGCCTTAAACCCCCTTAGACCTTGAAGGCACACCCATTTTCCTGTACAATTTTACAGCCCAGGTCACATGTTAACACTGCACAGAATTGCTAATTAGTTACTTTGAAATGTAATTCCTGTTAAATCAATTTGAAAGTAAAAAAAAAACATTACCGTGTGAAGATATATTTCAGAGACTGACCGGTAACTGATTAAATCCCAGAGGTGGAAAGTTCATTCTGTCTCTAAGCAAGGCAGTTAACCCAACAGCTTCCAGGTCATTCCTGTAAATGACAATGTGTTCTCAGACAAATGCCAATGTTAAAGTAAGTGAGGAAAAACAGCCATGAAAAGAATGGACCGAATGATAATGCAAAGAGACCTGCTCATTCTACCGCGCCCTGGGATGAGTTTCTCAGCACATGACATCCCTCCATGCCCCTGAATAGGAGAGTGTTGATGGTGGCGATCAAGGCACAGAAAGAGCACAAAAGAGGCAATTACTGTAATTATTTTTTTGGCTCTGTGTCACTAATCGCAGCTGCGTTTTCTTTAAAAACCTCATGACAAGATGGCTGGACACTTGTAAATGCTCGGTTAATTTGCTGCATGCGCATGTACCTAAAATATCTCCAAATATCCTTTGGCTCATCTCTGAGTACATGCCAGTGTAAATTAAAATATAATGTCAGCCAAGGCACATGTTCTCTTGTGTACAGCTCTTTTTGCACTCTACAAAGCCTCTTGCTGACAACTCCGACCCAATCACTTCACCCGCTCCACACACGTCCACACCCCTCTTTGCCCACTCATCCTACCTGCGAGTGCTTCTAACTGACATTACCCCCCCCCCCCCACTGTGAATAAAGAAGTTAACTCGCCCATCTTTCTTCTGATCTCTCCATCGGTTCCTATGGCTTCTTATCTTTTGCTCTTTTACTATCTCTTCATCCAACTCTCTCCTTCCACTCTCAACTGTTGTTTGCCCACTGTTTTGGAGTTTTCTTTATTTTTCCTCTGTCCACAATTTTTCCTTCATATGGTTACACATCCTCTCCCTCTCTCTTCAGTGAATATCTGTTAATCTCACCATTCATCCCTTACTTGCACTCTTGCACTTTGATAAAATGTTTGCCATTCTAGAAACCAAAATAAACTGATGTATACCCCCCACCCCATCATCTATTTATCTCACTTACACATAATTTCTAGCCTGACAAGCCAAACCCACATCAAGATGTTGGGTCTGGGAACTCACCATTGGCAGCGCTCAATCCAAGGGGCGGGATAAATGGTTGTCTTTCAAATTCCACAACCAACCAGAGCGACGAAGTGTCCGGTCGGCAAAACTCGAACACATATTCCTTTTGTAAGAATGACTTTAGTGCTGTTATTTTCTAAAATAAAAACTTAACTGCAAGTCTTTAAGATTCGCGGCCAAAGCCGATTCGAAAGACAGCTATTCGCCAGCAGCAGCACCCATCTACTTTGTTTTCCATAATTACGTTAAGCCCGCCCACCGACTCTATACACAATGTGATTGGCCTGACCAGAATTTGGTTTTTCCAACTCGCAAGCCAACGGAGAGTTGCTAGACTGACCCTAGCTTCAAATTTTATTTGCTGTCGCTAGAGTGCGTCTAGATTTCTAGGCTTCATCACATCTATACAATCTGCCCTTTATGTGGTGGTCTTGAAAGTCAGAAAACATTTATTTATACAATTTCAGCTGTGTACAGTATATTGCCATCAGGCTACCTACAGTGCTGTGGCTTTTTAGTTTGGTTGTACTGCTAATCATAGCAGCTGTTTTGCAATGTAGCTAGATAAATTATAATAATTTGTAGTCATTTGTGCAATGTCTAACTTCTACTGAAGCAAGTTTGTAAAAACTTTTCACAGAAAAATATCAAACTTTTAACCCATGCAGTAGCCATGAACATGTTAAAGTATATGGCCATGTGCTCATTACTGATCTAAAATGGTGTGGCATTGCTGTCTGTGCCTTGGAAGGTGTGGTTGTGCACTCTGTATCTTGAGCCAAAGTTGTTGTTGTGCAGTCACTGTATCTTGACCCAGGATGTGCTTGTGCACTCACTGTAACTTGACCCAGGATGTGCTTGTGCACTCACTGTATCTTGGCCCAAATGTCACAGGGGAAATCATACAGAAGGCGTAATCCTAATACATGAGTACATGCTTAGGTACTTGTCTACCAAGCAACAACATTACATCAGCTTCAGTCTGAAAAAATTCCAAAAATGTATAAAAACCTTAAATTTACACTATTTCATTTAATGTCTTAGATTTAACTGCTATATATACAACACATACTGTACAGTATGTAGCCGGACCTGTGTACAGTAGCTTTCCGTGTTTATGCTAGCCAATTGGTGGCTAAGACAAAACAAGGCTTTTTATCTCAAATCAACAAACTACATGCATTTGCTAAATGAAACAAATATTGAATATACAACAAATTATACAAAGTAAATTTGGAGGACTGGCTTAAAGTACTGAGCTGGCTTAGGTGATTGAAACATTGGCTGAGACAATTATTGCACATTGCCAGAAGTGGTTTACCATTATCTCTATATACCAGGAAGTTATTTCATGACAGTGGCCAAACAGATCATAATATAAAGACTCAACTGTGTTTTGTGTGTTACTTGAAGTTGATTTGCAAATTTTCATTGACATGTTTGGTAAATTTACATTTAAAACATACTGTAGGTACCTATTGTCTGGACTTTCATCTCTAACAGTCACAAACACCACAATTTAGACTTGATATTTCCTAATGAAAAACATGTCTATACAATTACTTTCATTATAATCAACATACTGTAATGTTGTATCTTCAATATTTTTTCAACTGTATGTAACTGGCTCTTGCATGGGGTGATTTGTAATTGCTTATAAAAGAGGAATGTGTTGAATTATTACTTGTGACAGTGGCTGTCTTTAAATACACACCCACATTATGGGGATTAACAGTAAAACATAACAAATATAAACCCCTGAACCTCCACACACAGAGATGCCTGCACAGAGGCATGAGGAAGACACTTCATGACATAAAATGGGTCTATTAATGTGGTGTTGAGTCCTATTCAGAGAAAGGTAGCACTTAATTACAATGCTCACAAAAGCTATTCATTGAAGTCCTAATGTATCAGGAAGTTAAAAAAAAACAAGTTAGAATCTCAAAACAATTACACAAATAATAGATGAATGGATCCATTGTGACAGGCCTTTCATACAAAGCGAAATGGTGTATTTGTTTAATGTTACGAGTGTAATCTGTAGTTGCCAAAAACACTTAGCTAATGAGAAAACAAGATGAACAATTCTCAACATCTTTCTCAAAGCAACAATAATGAACTCAGATTTGAGTTAGACCAAATGTTGTTTATACTGGTTTTGCTCAACTTTAATACCTTAAGTCAACGTTACTGGTTGCTAGGTGTTGAAATCCTGGTACAATCACACAGCCAGTGTCCCTGTTCATCAAACATTGTAAGAAGAAGAAAAACAGCTCGGCAAAATGTGTCTCATTGGATATATAGGTTAATTATTTGTTTTAGCCATGTAATTTGCCAAATTCAGGAATAAGGAAATGCCTAAACTAAATCTGGAGTGAAGACAATACAATATATATTTTCCATACCATAATGGGCTCAATCCTCTGTGCACAATATCTTAACAACAAAGCATTGAGATAAACATCCAACAACAGCTATGAGTCTTGCAAGGCAAGAGAAAGAAATACTTCAATGTCTCAGTGATTGATGTAATTGATTGAAATGGCATTAGTGCTCCTGCTAGCTGACTAGCCATTTATAACTGGCCACACCAACACTGTAATAATAACAGTCAAAATTAGCATTAATTGCTTCAGCAAGTCAATGTAAAGCTTTAGTTATTCAAGTTATTGTGCCAGACAAGACTACACATATTGGTGTATTTGACTTATAAATGGAAATTTTCCCAACATGGTGCAAAGAAAGCATATGGGCATAATTAATGTTTGGACATTAAATGACAATTTCAAGGCATCATTTAGCTTTATAAACATCATAAAATAGCAATTTCATAGTGACCGTGTAGTACATTTTGAAAATAACACTGTAAACAAATTACTGTTTGTCTTTTAAAATAAATAATTTCACATTAAAAACGTGTTGTTTCTGAGACAATTCCAGCTAATAAGTGTGGCAAGAGCATTGGTTTTTATGTAAAAATGAATAACAAATTGAGTATTCCTACAGCATAGACAATAAACTGCATACAAATGAGTAACAGTTTGTTCATGTAATGATTCAGACCATATGTTCAAGTAAGGGCTAAACTGTATATTAGATGTAGGCAGATGCATATCAGTAAAAACCAATTAAGTTAATTAATCTTCATAAAAACTCTCATCAGGCAAGTGAGCAAATGAAAAATAAAAATAATAAGTCTGAGGGCTGTAAGGCCCTCTAACAGCCACTGACATGTCCACTTGTTCCCATTGGTCTATTTTTAACCACAAAACATCTACACATGTTGCTGAAAAATGTCACCTTAGAAACTACTTAGTTGTTTTCAGTTCGCATCACCAGCTGTAATTCTTGCTCATTGATCTGCATGAATGACCGAAAAACCTCTTGCCATGGGAGATTTCAAGTCACAGTTCAGCTCATGTAGCGATTTGTTTTTACTTCATCCATGCCTTAACAACTAACGTTATAAGGTAATTATCAGTTCACACTAAAACTGGGCACATTCGTTTAGCATAAAAAGATATCTTAGAGAACTGCCGACTCGGTACCAAATATTAACCCCATGTTCATTTTGCGCCAGAATTATCCTTTAAATTAAATAAGGAATTGGAATGGGGTGGTTAAATTATTGGGCACAAAATGAGCCAATGAGGAATGTGTTTAGGCGGGACAAATAGGAACCTGGTCATTTTGCACAGGTTTGACAACTTTAGAAAATAACTTTGCATGAGATAGGAGGGATCAAGTGACGAGTGTCGCTTTCACCGTAAAAAAATGGCAGTCTAGTGATCTACGTTGTTTTCACCGGGGAATTTGGACATGAAAAGTAATAGATGTGGCTTTAGATGGATGAATTGCATGTTTCTCTTGGCAATCAAGTGTGTTGGCAGGCCTGCCAATCCAGGGGACTGCAAAACACACTGAGCCAAGAGGAAAGGAGTTCTCAGAGGACATGAATTCAAGGGCAGTGAGACCACATCCCTCTGGGGAAGGCTATAAAACCATCTTAAAGATATTCGATGTCCATCAGTCCACTTGTGAGGCAAATAATAAGGTACGTGCATTTTACATGATGGCAAACTCACCAATTATCCATCTCTTGAGATTATTTGACAAAAAACTCATCACCACAATTAATTTTTTTTTTACTTTTTTTAGCTCCCTGCTTAGTCTTAGTGGTTGCTACTTACAAATGTTTGAATGTCACCAGCATCACCCAGGGTGTTGATGTTACAATTCTGAATGTCCTGATGAATCAAAGCCAGTCTACAGAAAGCAGCTCAGACTCTTGGCAGAGTGGTTCCAGGACAACAGTTTCTCCTTCAACATCGACAAAATTACCTGATGAATAACCACATGAAGCAATGAGAATTCCACACCCACACATGGTTCAGAAGATTTTCTTAGTTTTTACCGGACATTACTCAGTTCTCTACTTGTGTGCTGATAAGGTGGACACCAGCTGAAGGACTCATTGCTGAAATTCAATGCCTGTTTTTCAATAGCATAGAATTTCAGATTCAGGCTATAGTTTCCAGCCATAAAAAAGGGAGCAAGATAGCAAGAAATTCAATGACATTCTAATAAGGACTTAACATTTGGTATTCCCAATGCTAAAGTTTATGCCAAGATGATCACCAAAACCAGATGTTTAAGACCATAGGGAACATGAAAGATATAATGTTGTGTTAAAGGAAATCCATTTAAAAAATATAGGACCTGAGTTCTTCCAAAGTTCAATGTTAGCCTTGAGCAAGTCAGTCTCACTGTGATTTTCTTTTGTCCCATTACATCCATCGTTGCCCCCTGATCAAACACACTCACCCGTACGCACAAATGTACACACACATACATCCCTAGTGATCAACATTGATCAATATTGCAATGTGAATGCCTACGATTGCCAACCCACACACACTTTAAATCTCCCAGAAATCTGTGTGTGGAGTACACACTTTCAAAACAAAAGTAGAACGTTTTCTTGATCTGATAGGTTACTACTGCAATGGTGATTCCCGAATGACCACTCTGGAAATGTTGATGTTTAAATCTAATAGCCTTTTGCTCCACACAGAGAGCAATGTTAAAGCAAGAACACTTTGTTTTGGAGCTAATCTTTCCTACATTTATGATGTCAAAAAACAATGTAAATGTTTACAACTTAAATGCCTTAAGTTTTTCCTCTCTCTCTCTCTCTCTCTCTCTCTCTCTCTCTCTCTCTCTCTCTCTCTCTCTCTCTCTCTCTCTCTCTCTCTCTCTCCCTCTCTCTCTCTCTCTTAATTGAATCCTAACCCAGGGACTTCACTTGAACCATACTACCATTGCTTGTTTGTGGGCAGATCTTCATATTTTAGCAGAGGAAAAATATGTTGCTCAAAGTCATCGCTTCTCTAGCATAGCAGACATATGGGAGATCTCCGCTTTGCTTAATTTAGTGATCACTTGCATCTGGATTGTTTTTTACCCCATTACCCCAAGTAGCAATGGGGCGACGATATCTCAGGCTGTCATGAACCAACCACCCCTCAACCACAACGCATTCTCATGGCAATACGTGGGTAACTGTACATAATAGAAAATTTGCCTGGAACTTAGAACAACCACAGCAGTCAAAGGTTATATGACGCCATTGACGAGAAGACAAAATGAAACGTCCCGTGTCTTCGAATTATATTACAAATTTCTCTGGTTTTGAAAGTTGGTGGAAACATTTAGGATAATGTTAGCCTGGGAGAACCCTGACAGACTTCCGTCATATTTAGATTTGCTCTGCAAGTCAGTCTGGCTAAGAGCCCATTCAAGCCCATTACCAATTTTTCCAAATCGAGGCACCAATCACAACCGTTGAGGCAGGCTTCATACGATGACGATAGCGCAGCTATATAATGTCATTGGCTGAAGCAGACAATTACAATGATAGCTGCTGCCATGGAACATCCGCAATATCACTCGTTCGAATCAGCTATCGCGTCTGATTTAAACGATTTGAACGTTTCCTTTTTGTTAAAAACCGAGCAAAGAACAACACTTGAATCCTTCATATCTAAAAGATATGTTGTTGCGGTCTTGCTGACTCGACTCGGCAAAAGTCAGATATATCCCATTGCGCCGAGAGACATTTGAGCGGCATCCATTGGGGACCCCCTTTTGAAAATGGGGTGTGATTGAACCTTGCCCAGACCCACTCTCAGTCAGAAATGAGAAGGGTCTGGTGTTAACCAGGCTTGGATTTTCACAATATGAAGAAAACGTCTTGGCAGGTACTGAAGTGATTAGCCATGAAAAGGCTTGAATGAAACACCAAACAACAGAATGAGTTAATGACCCAGCAACAAACCAACAGGAAGTAGAACCTTAAATACATAGAGCAAGGGGAGACAAATGACACACAGCTGGAACTAATACACCAATTACAAAGACACTGATCTAAACACCAAGGGAAGGGCTGATGTATAGAAACCACAAGGGGGGGACAGAACTAGAACAGAATGCTGGGCCATACAAAACTAACATACACTAACCAAAACATATGTACAATAACTAAACAGGGAAAACAGAAACAACCAGAAACAAGCTGAGACTGCTCAGGACTGCCATAGGACCGGGAGCATTACAAGGATAATGTAAGTACACAACTAAGAAATATATATAATATAGGTATTGTGATGTTTGCTTTTTTAATGCAAAGTATGTCTTTTGTTATTGTTTAGGAAAACTACATATTGGACCTTTAAACAAATATAGACCCATTTCTAGGTTCTTCTCTTGTGAAAATATTTGAAAAAATATTTATAAAAGTTATTAACCTGTAGCCGTGCTTCTTTTTAGAGAGAGATTGTATTTTGAATGCATATCAGTTTGACTTCAGACCTGGTCATGGTACAACCATGCTTCTTTGGTACTGGATGACATTATAAGTTGTATGGACAAAAGGAGGAATTGTGCAGCTCTTTTTATTGATTTATCAAAGGCTTTTGACACATATTTTTAAAGAGGCTATCATCAATTACACTACGTAGACCTGGCTGCCTGGAGATGGATTGAACATTATTTAACAGGTTGCAGAGTGTATCTTGACAAAGTGAAAGGAGTTCCACAGGGATCAATTCTTTGTCCAGTTATTTTCACCATTTATATTCATAATATTGGTTTAGCTATAAATAATCTTCACCTCGATTCAGATGATATTGCCCCTTCAGCTGACCAGGCCCTTTTTGAGCTTCAATCTGCCTTATAGCCATACGGAATGCATTTGTTGAATTGAAACTGCTGGTACATAATGCAGGCAAAACCAAGCATATGATTTTTTCAATTGCATGTCTGAATACATGTGATGACTTATGTACATTAGTGCCCCCATTGACTATGTTAAAGCTTATAAATATTTTGGGGTCTGTATTGATGATAGGCTGTCCTTTAAAATGCATGTTGATGATTTGGTTACACAACTAATAGTTAAACAATACAAAGCAAATTGTTGAATCCTTATTTTTGCCTATCATTGATTATGGAGACAATCTACTGTATATGCATGGATCTGTTTCTGTGTTAAAAACTGTTGATGCAGTGTATCATAGTGCCATTTGTTTTATTAGTGAAGACAAGTTCTGTACCCATCACTGCATCATTTATCAAAAAGTTAACTGGCTCTCTCTAAAGTCTTGCAGCGTTATGCATTTTGCACTTTTTGTCTATGAAGCTCATTTGCACAGGCTTCCACCTTATATAAATTCACTTTTAACTCTTAGATTGATGAGCTACCAGACCCGAACCCAGGAATGGCTATTACTGGAAATCCCTAAGATCTCCACTGAATTAGGTGCATTTACTTTATTTGCCCCTCACATGTGGAATGGGTAACAATGTACTTTTAAGTTGGAGGAACTGGTTCCTTTAGGCCATTTTAGATGTTTATTGGGAGATGATTGAGTCATCCCAAATGGCAGCTCTGACTATGGGCTTGGATCAATAGTAACGTTTTTAAAGAATAGGAAGATATTTGGGAAAAAGCCAAGTTTCTACATTAGGAAGAGTGTCAAAATAAATGACTAAGTTTAAATGGTTAGCAGAATATTGATTAAACTAGAATAGGTACAATTTCTGGGGAAATTGTCTGAAGTGTTCTTGCCGCCACTAGTGGCATCATGCAAGATTAGCATGATGCTAGTGTAATAAACCTATTGCTCGAATAATGCTAGCATGGTTTCATAAAGAAATTACCATGATTAACATGATGCTCAAATGTTTTTAGCAATATATTACTATGATTTACATGATGTTAGTATGTTTTTAGTAAGATATTAGCATGATTAGTATGATGCTAGCATGTTTTTAGTAAGATATTAGCATGATTAACATGATACTAGCATGTTTTAGTAAGACATTATTATGATTAACTTGATGCTAACATGATGCTAGCATGATATTCATGTTGCTAGCATGTTTTAGTAAGATATTAATATGATTATCATGATGCTAGTATGTTTTTAAGAAGATATTAACACAATAAACATGATAAACATGTTGCTAGTATAATGCTAGCATGATAAACATGTTACTGACATGATGTTAACATTTTTTAGTAAGATATTAGCATGAATAACATGATGCTAGCATGTTGTTAGTAAGATTTTAGGATGTTTAGCATGATGCTAGCATTATTTTAGGAAGATATTAATATAATAAACATGATGCTAGCATGTTTTAGGCAGATATTAACATGATAAACATGATGCTAGTATGATGCTAGCATGATGCTAGCATGATGCTAGCATGATAAACATGTTGCTAGCATGTTTTTTTAAGATATTAGCATGATTAACATGATGTTAACATAATAAACCTATTGGTAACATCATGCTAGCATGATAAACATATTGTTTACATGATGCTTCCATGTTTTTTTAAGATATTACCATGATTAACATGATACTAACATATTTTTGTAAGATATTAGCATGATTAGCATGATGCTAGCATGATTTTAGTAAGATATTAGCATGATTAACATGATGCTAGCATAATAAACCTGTTGCTAACATGATGCTAGCATGTTTTTAGGAAGATATTAGCATGATTAACATTATACTAACATGTTTTTAGTAAGTTATTAGTATGATTAGCATGATGCTAACATGTTTTTAGTAAGATATTAGTAGGACAACCATGATGCTAACATGTTTTTAGTAAGATATTAGTAGGAAAACCATGATGCTAGCATGATGCTAGTATGATAAACATGTTGCTAGCATGTTTTTAGTAAGATATTAGCATGATTAGCATGTTACTAGCATGATGCTAACATGCCACTATTGCCATGATTGACATGATGCTAGCATGATTAATAGTGTTTGGTGTAACTGTTTCGAGTGTTTGGATTGGGCGGAGTAACTGGCTAGAGTGTTTGGAGTGGGCGGAGTAACTGGGAAGGGTGGGTGGAGTAACAGGTTGGAGGGGGCAGATTATATTGGTAAAGGGATTTGAGTGGGTGGAGTAACGGGGTGGAGTGAGTAAAGTAAATGTGGGGAGTGGTTGGAGTGGGCAAAGTAACTGTTCGTGTCAGCAGAATGAGTGGAGTAAACGGGTGGACTGGGCGGAGTAACTGGCTGAGTATTTGGAGTGGGCGGATTAACCAATTAGAGTGGGCTGGAGTGTTTAGAGTGGGCAGAGTAACTAGGTGGAGTTAGAGGAATAACTGTGTGGATTGGTTGGAGTGGGCGGAGCAATCGATAGGAGTGGGCGGAGTAACTGGGTGGAGTGGGAGGAATAACTGTGTGGATTGGTTGGAGTGGGCGAAGCAATCGATTGGAGAGGGCGGAGTAAGTGGGTGGGAGGGAGGAGTAACTGTGTGAATTGGTTGGAGTGGGCGGAGCAATAGATTGGAGAGGGCGGAGTAAGTGGGTGGAGTGGGAGGAGTAACTGTGTGGATTGGTTAGAGTGGGCAGAGTAATCGATTGGAGAGGGTAGAGTAACTGGGTGGAGTGGGCAGAGCATTTGTGCGGATTGGTTGCAGTGGGCGGAGTAATCGATTGGAGAGGGCGGAGTAATTGAATGGAGTGGGAGGAGTAACTGCGTGAAGTGGTTGGAATTGGCAGAGTAACTGGTTCGAATGGGCAGAGTAGGTGGAGTCACTGGGTGGACTGGGCAGATTAACTAGCCTCAGTCAAAAGGTTACAATTACTGTCTATGGAGAACTTCACTTTGAAACCAACCAATCACCAGTCATGTTGTAAAAACTATTAATGTTATGGCTTAAATAATTACATGTGTAGTGACAGCGGGTGGAGCTGAACATTTTGATATTAGATATGTACATGTGGACTTAAAACTGGAGGAATGGCAGCAGTCTAAAAAGTGTGTGAATACAGCTGCTCTCACCTAAATTCCGGAAAAATCCAGTTGCTACACAAACAGGCAGATTACAGAGAACGTATCCGTGGCAACCTTTTGTATTGGAGTTCAGTTGAGAAGCTGTAGCTTTATTCACACGGCTCTAGTTTAAAAACTATACATCCCACAGATTAGAAAGTTATATCGTTGGAATCCTAAGTACCAGGCCGACATTTTGATATATAATATGTCTATGAAACCCTAAAACTGTAGACACAGTGACAAGTTAGAAAGTGGCTTTATTTCTAAAGTGATTTGAGTGGAAATACAATGAATGTCTATGGAGAATGTGCGTTCCAAACAAATGGTCATAGTGTAAAAACTATTATGCTTATGGCTTAGATTTTGACATTGTTAGTGACAGCAGAAATAGATGAATGTTTTGATATAACATTGTGTATGTGGAGTGAAAACTGTAGGAATGATGGCAGTTTAGAAAGTGACATGATTTGGCAGTTGGTAGCAGCTCACTCTAACACCACAGAGTACCATTCTGTGCACCTGCACTAATTAGTGACAGAGAGCAGTTAAGAAGAAACTGATCATTTTAAGATGAGTAGTGAAGGTATAGGTGTCTTCACACGGCTCTAGTTTAAAAACTATACACCCCACAGCTTAGAATCTTATATTGTTGGAATCCTACGAACCAGGCCGACATTTTGATATATGATGTCTATGAAACCCTAAAACTGTAGACACAGTGACAAGTTAGAAAAAGGGTTCATTTTTAAAGCTGTGTAAGTGCCTGTTTCAATGAATGTCTATGGACAATGTGAGTTCCAAACAAATAGTCATAGTGTAAAAACTATTATGTTTATGGCTTAGATTTTGACATTGTTAGTGACAGCAGAAATAGATTAATGTTTTGTTATAACATTTGTGTATGTGGAGTGAAACATGTAGGAGTGGCGGCAGTTTAGAAATTGTTTGAAGATTGGGCAGGTAAGAGCTGCCTCCACTATAGCTCCACTCTAGCTTGTCCATTTATTCCTATGGGACTATTTTTTCGCTACAAAAATGGTAATATCCAAACAACCGTTTTATGAAACCTTCCACAAAATGGTATGAATGTGGAGGGGAACAAGCCGCACGTTTTGGCACTAGCTTTTGTGTGTAGCATAAAAACTCTGGGAGCAGTGTCACTCTGAAGAATTTCTCCATTCATTCCTATGGGACTTTTTTAAACGCTTTTATTTTGAAAACTGTTTTTCGAAACCTTTCACGAAATGACAGGAATGTTAAGGGGAACAAGCCGCACGTTTCGGTACCTTACTTGTAATTTTAGCATAAAAACTCTGGGAGCAGTAGCGCCAGGAATATTCGGCCCATTCATTTCTATGGGATTTTTTCGCCACGAAAACGGTAATATTTCGCAAATCGTTTTACGAAACCTTCCACAAAACAATAGCAACTCGATCGGGATCAAGCCGCACGTTTTGGTACATTACTCTATTTATCGATTTTTTAAGCTCTGGGAGGAGTAGGGGGGCAAATTTTGGCTATAATAAAAATAATAATAATATATATGTCGGATAATAGTATGTGTTCCTTGCCAAAGGCAAGAACACTTAATAAGTTGTTTTTCCTTCTACACTATATAATTAATGTATGTCTCTGTAAACTTTTGTCTACTGCGGGCTGTCAGGGAGAAGAGAATACAAAGAAAACTTGAAATGTTACACAAGTCAATGTCAATGGTTGATGCTGTATTAAGTCTGTGCCGAATGGATCCATAAGGCAAATACACTATACAACTACTGAAGCTGTACATTATACTGAAGGTTTAACAATGCTAACAGAGCTGAACAAAGCTCATGCTTTTATATAACTAGACTTTAATAATAATTTTCTCTGAGGAGACACTGTTATATACTGAACATTTATAAGGATTTTAATATTGCAAATTAAATAAACTGGACAACACTCTACATAAAAAAGAAAGTGTTAGCAACAACTCCAGTACAGAATGTGTCTTGAAACTGCATTATTATTCCTGGATATTCATGACCCTACTGACCCTGTAAATTATTCACCTGCTACTCTTGGAAAAACAATTGCATATCTTTGGATAGTGTATATCAGAAAGGGATTATACTTTAATTTTATCTCAGTCATGTGTAACTTACTTGGTGGTGCATATGGGTCTCGCAATTTCCAGCCCTAAATCTCAGGATTTACGTTTCAAGGGAAATATCTTGTAAAACGCAATTATGTTAAATCTGAACATAGGACAAGGGCTGTCACTGTGCAAACCGAACCCTAGGAGCAGCTGTGAGTGTAATCAGCTTTAAATAATGTGGATGTATGCTAAGGCATATTGGATTGGGGTGGTGGATGGGCGGCTACATACTTGACACCTGATGGTTGTGAGTTTAGGCCATACAGAAATGTAACAGCCAATCAGAGGCCATGCTCCAGGTCTGTTTAGATCACATGGACTTGGGTGTGTTCAAGATCAATTCAGAGAATGTGAACAAATATCCTGTCGGTCACCACAGAGGACACATGTAAATCCTTTCAACGTGTCCTTAGAGTGTCTGCTGACCAATTAGCAGAGGTATTCTCTGACGTCTTCAACACTTCCATCCACCAGGTCGGCATTCCGCTCTGCTTCAAGAAATCCACCATCATCTTCGTTCCCAAAATAGAGAAGCAGACGTAACTGAACAACCTCTCTGAACATGAAGTGCTTTGAGAGGCTAGTCAAATATCACATTGTCTCCTAACTTCCCAACACACTGGACCCACTTTAATTCACCTGCCGCCCCGACAGATCCACAGACGACGCCATCGCCACTACGATGCCCACCTCTCTTACCCACCCAGAAAAAAGGAATACATATGTGAGGATGCTGTTTATTGATTAGAGGTCAGCCTTCAACACCATTGTGCTCTCCATACTCATCAAAAAGTGCATGGCCCTAGGCCTACAACTCTTAATCTGCAAATGGATCATGGACGTCCTGACTGGCTGCCTCCAGGTGGTGAAGTTGGTCAACAAAATCTTATCCACATGGATTCTCAAAAAAGGGGCCCCACAGCGCTGTGTACTCAACCCCCTCGTACTCCCTGTAAGCTTCATGACTGTGTAGCCACCCAAAGCTGTGTAACTTAAAGTGACTTATAAGTTGGACCAATCAAAGCTGTGTAACTTAAAGTGACTTATAAGTTGGACCAATCAAGGTAAACCTTAGAAAAAGAAAAATGGAAAGACCCTGCTCTGAAGTAGGAGCTGAAAGAGATACAGGAACTGTATATAATCCCCAAATTGCTCCATTCGGAACACAAGAAAAAAAGGGTTATAGGAACATTATGTTCTAGGAACTGCAAAAATCCCTCCGGTCAGAAAGCGGCTATGGAGAGTACACTGACAGGATGCATACCAACCTGGTATGGAAACTCAACGATGGCTGACCAAGTACCTCGGCAGAGGTTCCGATGCTCAGCTGAACTTGTCATTGGGTACTCTGGAAGACACCTACAACACCATGAAGACACCTACAACACCATGAAGACACCTACAACACCATGAAGACACCTACAACACCATGAAGACACCTACAACACCATGAAGACACCTACAACA